>VUQK01021249.1:25716-49139 GCA_015106715.1 Bujurquina vittata | reverse complement strand
GGAGGCAATTCAGCCATTTGATTCAGGTGTGTTGGATCAGGGACACATCTAAAACCTGCAGGGCAGGGGGGCACGAGGCCTGGATTTGAGAACCCCTGCTGTAAAGGGTGTGTGTCCAACATTGCGCAAGCTATATCACAGTCATTCATTTTCTTGTGATTCTCTTTGACGTCTGCAGATGGCATTCATTTGCTCACCGCTGCTTCAGCAAATGCTCCGCTTAAAACAGCTGCCTTCTCCCCATAAAGCAAGGCTGTGAGTTTTGGCCCCTATACTTCTGGGCAATGATGTTTAAAGAAGAAAATAATAATGAAACAAATCAAACTATCTTACAGGATGTCATGCAAAGAAGTTCTGCACAACTGTGGTGCAGAACATGAAAGAACTGCTGATGGTGCAGTTTATTTTGCTCATTGGTCATATCTTAGTATAAATGCCTGGGATCAACTATCCAAAGCAACAGACAGTGCAAAAGAGAGTGCAGAGGAAGAAGAGAGTGCAGGCACGGTTGAGATGAATGTTAGGGCTACTTTTTGACAAGGACGCAGCAAGAGCCAATATGACCTATTCTGCAGAAATGGTTTATTGAAAGAATCAATATAAACAAATAATAATTTAATTCCTATCCTGTTTGTAACATTCACTTAATGATGTCTCGTGTTAACTTGTCCCGATCACACATTTTTACAGAGTACATCACACATAGTCACAGTTACTGTATGTATTCAAACTACACCAAGTAGTGGCCAGCTGGGACTCAGGAGATAGAATGGGTCATCTACTAATAGGAGGTTCAATCCCTGGCACCTCCAGTCCACATGTCAAAGTACCCTTGAGCAAGACACTGATCGCCACATGCATCCATCAGAGTGTGAGTGTGTTTGTGATAGTTAGAAAGGACTTAAGTCATAGAATCAAGTGCTGTAGGAATGTGTCGATGAGTTGGTGAATGGGGTCTGTAATAAGTGCACAATAAAAAAGGTTCATTCACCAAATACTGTAATACATTGAATGAAGGCTGTATTCAGTCTGAATCAGTATTCACAACATTTGGAAGTAGCTCCACGGGGTCTTTAAGATGAATGAGGAAGGACACCTGCATTCCCAGGGACTTCCCCAATCCAATCCCATCCTGATCCATGTGGTTTTGGATGTCATCTTTATCTACCACTGATGGAAAGTGCTGTGAAGAAACGTGAGGCTGTGGAGAGGTTGATGGAAGCTGACGCCTGAAAATCTGTGAACTACCAGGACTGGGAGAACCATCAGGCACCGGTCTGCTTGCCGACACAAGGGATCCATTGCGCTCTGGCACTGTGGCAACGGAAAAACTGCCTTCTCCAGGGTCAAGCACAGCTAGTCACTGTCCACAGCATACGATCTCTGTCTGGGTCCTCCAGCTCCACATCTTCCTTTTTAGCTCTGCCTGCACCTGGAGGATAACTCATTTAAGAATTAATGTGCTTTTTCATTACTCAGTTCATTACTGCAGTTTAGATGTAAAGCTAAAACTAATTTGTCATGATATGGTTAAGATTAATTGGACAATCTTAAAAAAACTGTTAAGCAAGCAAACTCTGCAACAGAGCATTTAAGAAGATTAATATATTCTGTCCCATCAGTACTATTAACAATGTAAGTATTTTGTCTCTCATTTACAAAATCGCATATTTATGGCTAATTAGTTCCTTGTAAGAAAGAAATGAGACTATGAGATGAAACAACAAACCTCTTTATTGCCAAAGCAGTAGAGTACAGCCACCAAAAATCCCTGCAGAGACCAGTTCATAAAAAGAGTCCTGTTTAGTTTATGCAGGATGTTCTTTACTTAATGAATCAATCAGATAATGTCTAGACAGATTTTCTTCTTCTTTCAATGACAGACATAAAGTGATCAACCACAACATTAAAACCACTGACAGATGCAGCACATAACAATGTTGTCACAGTACAATGTTCTGCTGGGAATATCCCCAGTGCACCCCCCAACTCCAGCGGCCTCCCCCACATGAACAAAGTGCTCTGCCCCCCCCCCCCAAAAAAAAACTCATTCTCCTCCTCAAACTCTAAATCCTAACGCAGTCAAGGATCCAGGTGTAGCCTGATCATCACAGAGACTGCAACCCAGGGGTCCCCAGGGAAACTGTACAGGCAGTTGGTTTTAATATTGTGGCTGATCAGCGCGCCTGCAAAAACACCGGTCGCTCTCAAGCCCTTGCCTACCTGAAAGGAGCTGATAAAAAGTGTGAAAAACACTTTTATGTAGCGCAGAATGCCTGTCGTCTGCTCATCAGTAGCAAAGATGAAAACCACCTCATGAATTCCAAACAGAGGAATGAGGGTAAGAGTTGCCTTGGCAAGCCTAAAAAATGTAAATAAAAGACATGAGCAATTTGTCACAGTGCAGAGCTGTTCCTGCTACAGTATGGCTTGGGCCATCTATTCATCGTTGACTTCCTGTGAAAGTCTTGGCTTCGTAAGACAAGATTTACTTAAAATATGTTGAAAAAACTTGCCGAAGTTTGTATTTGGGGTACTGACTCGGGTTGCTGGCTCTTAATTTGGAAAATATGACCGTCAGGATCTTCATGAAAATCAGAAAATTTATCTGTTGATCAGAAAATCGTGTCATAAGTAGTTATTCATGGAGAGGTATATAATGCAAAGGAGTCCAACATTTCGCACGATGAGACGTGCAAGTGTATGCCACTGAATAATGCTGGGATTATTTGCTTAAATCATCTTACAAGTGAAGCTAAAAGAACTGGGAAACGAATAATCCACCAGTAGTTCATGTTCTCATTGACAGCCCAACACCTAAGATAAAAAAAAGGTAGATGTTACCGCTCCTCCTCCATAATGATCTGTCACATGGGGACACTAAACATATACACTTACTCTTTGTTTTCTTTCAACATCTTCGCCACCACCCAGGGTATGACAAATAACAGCGGAGTACCTAATGTGAAAGCATCAAAGATTATAAGGTTCAGCACTGCAGCTTTCAAGAACAAGTTTAAGAACTAAATAACATGCTGATGCTGTGTATATGTTTCCATGGTAGCCATATTATAAAAGCTCTCCTGCTGGTGCAGGGCATGCTTTGCTATCACATAAGCCTGATTTGATGCGCTTGTCCTCTGAGTCTGTTGGTTAAAGCAGCACTAGAGAGGAGCAGAGGCACGGTGGTGACGCATTTCTACTGATGTCTGCTTAAAGCATTGCCAAGATGAAGCGTAAAAGCAGGTTTAACTCCTTGAATGTATGTTAATTTATTACAAGAAGACGGAACTCACCCCAACCAAGATAAATGTAAGGTAAGTACTTGTTGCTGTCAGTGAAGACTGAAGCAATAAGCACTGAGTACAGATAAATAGCCTCTCCAAAGAACCAATAATGATTGGCCAGAACACAGTACTGCATGATCACCTGTGCTATCCTGCAACCAACAGCAGCCTAAAAGAAACAAAACAAAAACAGCTTTAAAAAAGCACATTACATATTAAAGTGCTTTTCATGGCACTTATTAAATTCCTAAAACTTATTGTTTTTCATAAAATAGTTCCCTTGTGTATTAAAATGGCCTTGATGCAACTCCACACCTTTGCTCATTTCAGTACGCATGTTGAGCTGATATGTAAATTAACCACCACATCACATTTGAACTATCCAAACAGGTGGTTTGATGGAAACAAAATGTTCATAAGTGTCAGTTTCACCTAGTTTGCGTTACAGGTGAATTGACTGATGGAAGTACAGTCACTGTCCCAAATAGGTCAGCACGCGGCCAATTAACTTACCCACTCCATGAGAGGAGTCTTTAAACATGCTTTACATAGTTATTTGAAACCACTAGCAGCATCTGCAGTATGCTCTGCACACTGATCTACACCAAATAATATGAGTAAATGATTTGCAACAAATTTCAAGACGTACCTGATGACTGAGCATCTCACTCACATCAGTCTGCTTCATGATTTCTCTTCCCCAGTGGTGCTCCAACATCGTGTCCTTAACAATAACTGCTACAGCTCGCAGGATGAAGGACAGGAAGAGGTTAACGTGAATGTAGTTTCTGGTGCAATGCAGTTTCCTGGCAGGGAACATAATGTAATGCAATTTTAAATTGTCAGGATTAAAAAAAAATTAATAATCTGTTTCAGTATAGTATATAGGTTGTGGATTGTGATGGCCTTCCTTATAATGTATTTCATCTGATTTGGAAAAGCACACAGTTTGCAACTGTCTTGCTTTTAATTTATTGGATTGATGCATGATTAGGATCTTGGCTGCTGGGGGTTGTGTTAGGAAATGAAAGCTTGAAGCAAAGTTATCTCTATTTGCTTCTGCACCACACGTGTGAAAGGAATAAAGACCATGAAAAGAAATCGAGCAGACTTTTTGTAGACTTTCAATCCTTCGTGCACGAAATTTGCATATATATCAGAGAGCTTACCTGAAGCTTAGAAGAATGATGAGAGCTGTTAAAAGCGTGAAGAGGGACAACGAATAGCCAACAGTGTACAGCATCCTGAAGCTCACCATCAGCTGTTTGAACCACAGCTGTAAAGACAAATCAGCACTTATTACGTTTAGTAAGTCACATGGCAACTTAAAGTGAAGACTGAGTAAGAGCCAAATCAGGAGGAGGCCTCCGCTACGTTTGCAGATAATTATTTCTGGCATTGTCGGTTGATTGTCATTCACTGCAGCAAGAGTAGCCATTTACAGTGGAAGTGTGGAAGTAAAGCCACTCTGAATAATTTTCACAGCAGGCTTGGTCATTTTCTTGATGGAGCCATTTTGAATGAATGAGATGTCAGTTATCTGGACAATATTTTGATGGGAGTCATGGAGACGTGAACTCTTACAGTGACTCACATTCTCACCTTAAATGCCTTCTAAATCTCTGGTGTGAAATTGCTGATAGGGACCATGTGATCAGTATGTTCACCAGCGGCTTGTTCACTGTTGAGGTTTTGCAGGCATGTGACCACTAACCGTGTGACATTAACATGGCCACCACTTTGGATGTATGACAATCATGGTGGTGGTGTGGGATCAAGTGAATAAGGCCCCGGTCACACAGGCCGAGAGACCAGGCCACAACTGCCATTGGTTGTGGTTGCTAGTGGTTGCTGGAGGTTGACGGCAGTCATTAGAAAACTGACTGCTAAAGCCACAGTCACACAGGCCTACAGACTGGTCAGTGATACCCTGACAACCACTTGTGACTAAGGGAAAATATATATTTGTCAATTAGTTGGCAATATTTGTGTGTGCTTTGGTTGCACTGTGGTCTCCGAGATGTCGTGTGGCAATCTGCTGAAAATCACTAATACGATTTTGGTGCAACATCTTTTTTGTAACCAATTTCACCCACCGAGCAACCTCCAGGAACCACTGCCAACCAGTCAGTAAATACACATTTTTCCCAAGTGCATTTCATCATCACCACCTGGCTCATGCTTACCCTCTTAATAACAAATCTACTAATTGGCTTCCAGAGTTACTTGAGAGGTAGTTAAATTTCATGAGCTGTTTGCTCATGAAGACCTGTCTAAAAAATAAAAAAAAAAAGACCCCAGTTTCAGTACACATTGAGCAATGAGCAAAAGGACGTGCTATGTTCCCCCACAGAAAAAGAACTATTTTGTCACCACACCTCCTGAGATGTAACCTCTTTTTCCTCTTCACATTGGCTCATGTCCCTCCACACCTGTCCGTTGTCCTCTCTCTCCCAGTGGCCATCATATCCACATCGCCTTCGCACAACACCCTGGGACACTGGATGAAACAGTCAGTCCTTCAGTCATTACCTGCCTAGTCCCAATTATAGGAAACTGGGGGCTGAAGCATGCAGAGGGAAGCTAAATGAATGGTCTTTTTAGCACACAGAAAAGAAACACAAATATAGATGCATACTCAGGAACACTGAAAATCAGTGAACGCATGAAAGAAATCATGACATCAAATCATGTCGGGCTGGCTGTGGCTAGAGCAGGTCATCTACTAATCGGAAGGTTGGTGGTTCGATTCCTGGACGCTAAAACATCCTTGGGCAAGATACTGAACCCCAAGTTGCTCTCCGATGCAACCGTCAGAGTATGAATGTGGCGACGTTAGATAGAAAGCAACAAAAGAAAGAAAAAAGCAGTGCTCGTGTTAATGGGTGAATGCAAATATGTTGTATAAAGCACTTTGAGTGCGCAGCTAGAGTAGAAGAGTACTGTATAAGAAATAATCCAGTTACTATATGTGAAACATTGTAAAATTAAATGTAAGTTTAGACCATTTTTATTGACCAGTAATAACTGAGAGCCTGAAGGCAATGGCGGCTACTGAAATGGAAAGAAGGAAAACTGACAGACATTTCAGCTTGTTGTTGTTACCTTTGTCATACCAGGGCAGAAAGAAAGGGCACGAGATGTTGATCGTTACGCCAGCAGGAGTATCTGGCCAGCAGGCATACCTGTCAAATGTCCGGTTACAGAACAAGCCCGCTAGAAGGGCAAACAAAAAGGAACTTAAGAGAAAACCACAGGATTGATTTAATATTTCAGCAGCTCCTTTTCTGTTTCCATCCCTCGCTATATTTCCTCTGTAGAGGCTAAGCCAACGCTTTGAGCCACTGAGGTGCTGCACACGGGCTAACCTAATTGACGCGCTGGTTATAGTGTCTGATGAATCAAAGTCTGAGTCGTACTCGCCAGTTGAACACTCCGTCCATATATTTCTATATATTTACATCCACAATCATTAGTGTCCATTAACTTGCATCAACATCCTAAGTTTCACAGGTTCTAGTTTCAGCGGTCAAAAACTGTTTGTCCTTCCGGGTGGAACACCTGCCCAACACAAAGACACTCCTACCATATAAAGTCGTGCCCACCAATCGCCCTGTGATGCATAATACTCAATACCAACATTATATTTTGCTCCTACATCCTCTATGTGACCACTCAGTTGCTTACTTTGAGGCAGTGGCTCCTTTTCGATCATGTTGACACAGTCTTCTTTATACTGAACCCACTTTCGATAAGTCTCCTCCAAGACTTTACCACTCACCATCTTGACCTGGAATGATATTTTAAAAAAAACTCATTCAGAAAAATGTTCCTTAATTTTCAGGAAAAGTGGTAATCTCAGGCACACAGCAGCCTAATCCACCTCTGGTTTAAATCATTTGTTTACGAGGGGCAGCCAATCAGAACAAAAATGGCTAAAACAGGGGATGGCCTTAAAAGATGAGGAGGGGTCTGCACCAAAGCCAAGTAAAAGATAATTAAAGATTATGGAGGATTTTGTCTAGTTTAATCAACTAACCTTTAGCAGTTTGAAGAACAGCAGGCAGATCAACACCATAAAGTTGCGAGTAACGTCCATCACTGTAGACTTGGTCATGCTTGTCTGCAAGATTGAGAGGAAGCAGTAAAGTAGAATAACTGCGACTGCTGTGAGATTTGATCATAATTATCACATTTTTAAAATGGGGTAGCACATCCAACCACAGTAAAGCAAATGGTCAGAGGGGTTATGGGAAATTATAAAAAAAATCTATAAGGAAATAGACACCAAACAAAAGCACTTGGAAATCTGTGGAAACATAAGTGAGTTATAATGACTTAAATGTGCACAGACCTCCTGCTCCCATCAGCAGGCAGAAAATGTAACTAACCCTTAATAACACGACGGCTGCATTGAAACACACGATTTAACTGTGACGCAGAACTGATAAAAATATATTCTGTTTTGGTCCTGGGCTCCCGATCCAGCCTTTTCTGTTTGTGGACTCTGAATTTTTGTTTATTTCCTGTTTCATTTGCTTCTTAGTTTCTTCATTCGTTGTCTTTATCTTTATTTATTGTTTTAGACTTTCAGCGAATTTCAGAATTCATTTTAAATTTTTATTAATTACAGTCCTGTGAAAAAACATTTTCACAGCACTTCATAGAGTCATGTGAAAAAAATGAGCACACCCTTACTGTTTCCATAGGAATTTAAGTATAAGTACGGATAAGCAGCTGCCAGGATGCTGCTAATCAAATGTTACCAAGTGATCATCAGCAAATGTGCGCAGATGTTTCTGTCTCTTCAGTCTCTTCTAACCTAAAATAGCTTTTGCATCATAAATCTGACAAAGGTTAACCCAGTGGCGCTACTGTACTGCACAAGAACCCCATTATTTGTATTATTTGTCTCTCAGGAGGCGCCATGTCTCAACCGTCAGTGGGGGTCTCACCTTAGGGTCAGTGTATCAATAAGCTGCCAAAACACTAATTTGAGTTTGAGTTCTGTCCCCTGGTAGGTGGCATTTCTGAATCATCCCCTACAGCAGCATGAGGGATCACATGGGGTGTGGTTTCTTTCTAACCTGCCACCACATGGAGCTTTCTCCAGTCTGTCACTCACATGTATGTATGTGTGTATGTGTGTGTGTGTGTGTGTGTGTGTGTGTGTGTGTGTGTGTGTCTGGTCACCCCACACAACCACTGGTAAAATTTTCTCCACGCAGGGCAGCAAGTGTGAGATCCTCACACGCTTGTGGCAGATTTTTACTAAACTCTAGTTTTAAAATAGGTTCATCCTAAACTGCCCAGCCAGCTAGATGCAAATGAGCTGTCCTCAAAGAGCTGTTGGGAAGTGATAAACAGCATCTGTGGGTCTTTGGGTGCACATCAAGATTAATACAAATTAACAAGGGGGAAAAAAAGACAATAAATAAATAAAACTATCAAAGCAAGAATATCAAAGTATCTTAAACGTGAGCAGCGTAAAGCCCGGTGGCAAAACACGCATGCATTTAAGCTGCTTTCGATTCATAATGAAGTCATAATAATTCTTCAAGAAAGAATTAACTTTTTTTTATATATATATATATCTGTCATAACCTCAGCGTTTCACTTAAAAAAAAACTGCAGCGCGGTGCATTACTGAATAAAAGTAATTAATTAAGTCCTGCAGAGAGTTTATACAGCGTATAAACAGTGTATAAGCAGAAATATGCGCGAAACGGCTCCAGCAGGCGACTGAAAGCAAAGAAAACGTGTATCTACTTACAGCTTCACGTCCTTTAGACATCGGCTGCTGCTGCTGCTCTGATCAGCGGGGTGGAGATGCTGGGTGCTGCGGATCCACGGGGCACCCACGGTCTGACTCTCAGTGGACCGATCTCTCCTTTCGTCTTGTTTTTAGAACGAGGCTAGTTTCCTCAAATTATTCACAAGATTGGTCTGTTCTGTCTTTAAAAGCATCCGTTCATTAAATGCACAGAAAAGAACACAATCACATCTTTTGAGTAGTGCAAGTAATTGTAAAGTATGAATCCAGACTGAAAGTATTTTCTTTTTTCACATGAGATTGCATTTAAAAAGTCATGCTGAGTGAACATAGTGGTTTAGTAGACTTATCAATTAATTTCTATCAGTTGATGCTAAGAAAGCAGGGAGAATGGCCCACGTAGATCTGTCACATTTCCGATAATAGTAAACCAGTTCCTACGCCCTTGCGTTTATGGTGACATTTATCTATGCACTGGTTACATGTAACTATGCAGTGGTAACAATTATCTATCCACTTGCAACATTTATTTATGCACTGGTACCAATTATCGTCTTCTTCTTGTTGGTTTAATGGCGGTGGACAAAGCAGCTTAGAGCTGCATTACCGCCACCTACCGGACTGGCGTGTGGCTCAGGCGTTAGAAAAATACCCTCAGATCCTAAAAAGCTGAACCGGCTGGGGATCAGAATTTTATTTTATTTTATTTTATTGGTTTGATCCCCAGCTGCTCCAGTCTGCATGCCAAAGTGTCCTTGGGCAAGATACTGAACCCAGAGTTGATACTGAAGCCTCTAAAAAGCATTTAGATGTAGAAGTGCTTGTGTGAATGGTTGAACGGCAACATATTGTATAAAGCGTTTTGAGCGCTCACGTAGAGTCGAAAAGTGCTGTATTGGAACCAGTCGACTCATCGTCGACTCAGAAAAGACGAGCAGCTCCCTGTAAAATCATCAACATCCAAGAGAACACCAAAGACTGGTGGTGACGAGGTTGTGTATCTGATAAGTTTCAATCACCGTACTCATCCTTGAAACCATGGTGGGGAATACTTTCAGCCCACATGCAGCATGCTGGACAGAAAACAACAGTAATGATGGTTGTCTCAGTGTTTCAGTGGGAGTCAGTGTAATGTTGGAGTCTGAATTCTGGCAGATGTTGATGTTGCTGACACATTTGTCGGGCCATTTTTAGACATAGTTAAGCTCTGTGGTCAACAGGGGTGGCAAGGTCCCCGGTCAGGGTATGAGTCATGCTGTATGAGCTTGTGTGTGTAATCATGTATCAGTGAGTAACTTTTAAAAAGTTGGCGTTTTAAACTAGTAATAAATCAGAGAGCATTTTGGTACCTTACTGACCGCTTTTATTCCGCTGCCCGCTTCTTTGCCGTAGCTTCTAAACGCCTCTCTGCGCTGCCGTCTTTGTGCTGTGGAAAGCTGAAACGAGAATGGGCTGTTCAGTCTGAAGACTGACAATAACTTTGCACTTTTCGTTGCACATGTGGAGAACTCAGGAGACAAAAGGAAACTGTTGCCTCTAGGCGCACAAAAGCTGGTGAGTCATGCCTTCCTTAATGCAATGTCATTTCCTGGGGCAAGAAGGCAAGGAGGCTCTGGTTACTGTGTAAGCCAATATTGGGAATATGTGTACTGACAGTATTCTCAAATATTGCTACACTGATACTTAACCCTAACCCCTGCACTGTCTCAGCACATCCAGCATCACATGAACAGAATGCTGATTAGAGGTTAGTTCGTTCTCTCCGTCTTGTCCCTCTCAAGTTCACACATGTGAGTCTGTTAGCTACTGTATCACTTCCTGTTTTACTGTGGTGGTCTTTTGTCTCTTGAGTTTTGCATCTAATTTAACTTCCCTCGCCTCATCCTCTGATTTGTTCCAGCTGTGCTCCCACCTGTTTCCTGTTCCCTCATCATCATCCCTCATGTGTACGTTTGTCTCAGTCTTTGCTTGTGCTTTGTTGTGTTCTCCCTTATGTTGTGTGGTCTCCAGTGCAGTAAGCTTTTGGGTTCTTTAATTTCACTCCTGGTTTATATCCAGCCCTGTTAGTCATTATTTTGTAAACATGAAACAAACCAGGACTGGCACCGGTCATTGTCTTTGTGCTCTTTATATTCTTATCCTGTCTTCCCATAAATCTACACCTCAGTTCTTACTCCTCTCCTCCCTCTGTTGGCCTCTCCAGGTGCTTTTGATGTGTATTTGGGGTTATCTGACACTGAACTGTGTGTTTTGTATCAGTATTTCTGTCCTATTACTTGAACATCTAAAACTGTACAATTTTGAACCCAAGCATCCTGCTTCTGGTCCAGATGATCATTCCTTCACTTCCCTCCTGGATCAATTCTTAGGGATCCACAACCTTTTTTTGTCTGAAGGCTTCAGAGCTCTTTAGATCTTTCCGTCATGACAATATTCACTCACTTCAGTAGCACACCAAACCCCAGATGTCAGAGGTTTTAAAAAGACAGGTTCTACCCATGGCTCCCTGAGGAGGTTCTAAGCATTGGCACAAAATGTGGAACCCGTCTTTGTACTGTTGTGCATACTGAAGATCTGGTGTAGGAATGTAGCTTTTCATGAGACTTGAAAAAGAGATATTTAAAAGATGGAAATGAGCACAGACTGTCAAGTTTATGTGTCATGCATATATCACGTTTATTAACAGGCGCTGTTTCAAAGAAGTCAAAGAAGCTCATCCACATGTATCACCCAAACTGTACATATTACATGTTCTGTGATTATCGTTGGAAAACTATTTATATATATATATACACATTTGTTGGCACACTGGGGTGCTAGCTTAAAAAGCCAAGACAAATAATGAACTGGATTGTTGTTATATAAGGGTCCACAAAGCCACTAATGGATAAAGTTCAGAGAAGACAAACCACCATCGTCTTACTAATTTAAACACATCCTCCAGAGACATTATGATAAAATATAACTGCATCTAAAACACGCAGAGTTATAATAGGTGAAGACTTATTTCCAATAAGGTCGACTGCAACAGTGAGTGTTGGAAAAAACAATAAGTTATCCTGAGCTCTGCTCAGTCGGGGTTCATTTGTGTCAGTATTTCTTATAAGACAGACCAAATAAATCAAACAACACAGATCACCTGAAAGTTATAACACCAATTTGGGCCTTTTGAAATAACTTCATACATTTATTATAATAATTATTACTTTGGCCACATTTAATTGTGCAAACAGTGCAAATATACAAAAATGGCATCTTAGTGGAGGAATTAAGCTCCACTTTGAGTTTAATGTGTTTTTTGTATTAGATATTGTGCTTTAAGTATTTTCTGTCTTTGCCTAAAACTGTTTATTTACCTAATAAATATTAAAATACAGCGCACCGAATAACTATTCAAAGAGTGGAATTCAGTGGAACTATTATACACCATGAGTTTGACTAAATTACATAGTTTACATTTGCTTTTTATAACAAAGCCGACAGTATTTCCTGTACCGCAGGAGCGAAGGCTGCTCTATCTGGGCTAGATGTCCACCACGCAGCCAGAAGCACTGGCTCTTATAGCGTCAGATATGACCTTTGCTCCAGATTCTCCGATGCCATTTCCCTGCAGACTGAAAAAAAAACAGTTTCAATGTGACAAATCAGTACACAGATAAACAATAATAAATAGGCAGTAAAGAGGCCCTACTTGATGTATGTTAGTTGATGGTTTCCCTTCAAGGCTGTTGCAATGAATATGGCGCCATCCATGCCCAGAGAGTTCTCCTGCAGACTGAGGATTCACACAGAGAAAACCTTTTTTAAAAATGACATGTAATTAGATTTTCATCCATCCATTTTCTGCAATGGTGAACGGATGAATGTTTGTTTCTAGGGGAAAAAAAATCATATTGTTGGAGTTATTTGGAGCAAACCAAACAATGAATGAGCAGAGGAGGAGAGTGTGGGAGAATAAATCTGAGCGCTGATTAAACAGATAAGTCAGACATCACGTCAATCCTCAGTAAGGAAGCCCGGAGGATGCTGCTGCATCACAAAGGTTACATTTTATTTACAAAAAAAAAAAACTGGGTGAAGCTTTTATTAATTAACAGCGCAAAAACAAATTAACCCAGCCATTGCATTCACTTCTCCTTCACATGTTGAAAGCAATTTAAATGTCCTGAAGTGAAGTTCCAGTTGGGCTTACTTCAGCGACTTGAGGCTTCTGTTGAATTTCATGGCGTTGGCCAGGGCCTTTGCTCCCTCCATTCCTACAGTGTTCCCGCGCAGACTGAAAAACAAAGTGGAAAATGAGCTGCCGAGGTCTTCTTGTCCAATTAGGGCCTTCTCTCTTTACATCATGCACCTTTCTTTGGTGTTGTTACAGTGAAGTGTGAAATCCTGAACTTGGTTCTTTACCAGGACTAAAGATCACGCTTTCCAGTGAGTTGCTGTGTGCTCGCTGCTCAGCAGGAATAAAAAGGAAGAGGGTCACAAGGAGCTCGTGCACCAGACACTTTCTTTAGTTTTGTTTTTAAAATCTTTTGCAAGCTTTTCTACCCATAATTGAAGTGTATTCTGTCTTTCTTTTTTCTTTAGCACTGTGCTGTACTGTTGGAAACAATTACAATTTTTAATGATATTTTTGATCCCAATTGTTGCCTAAAATTCCTTTTTGTTAAGTAGCAGAAAGATGATGTAAAATAATTTAAGAAAGTCTTTGGGGAAAAAAAGGATTAATGAAGAAAGTCCAACTCATTCACTTGTTGCCCAGTCTTTTTCTAATTGCACTGTCATAAACTTTAACATTTAACTGCAGGGGTGGTCAAACTACAGCCCGTGGACCCCGCCCAGCCTGCTGGTATTTTTAATTGGCCTGCTGAAGACTGATACAGAATCGCCCAAATCAAATCATATCACAATTATGACTGATGTTGAGGATCCTGAGAATTGCTACAGCAAAACTAACACCAGGCTTCGATGCACTGGCAAAAACAACACTGTTCCCACTAAAAGTAAATGTAAGCATTAACAGTTTAATGCCTTTTTTATGTTTATGTTTGATATGTATGCATCTGGTGCTGGCCCGGCCTGTCAGATTAACTATCAGTTCTATTGTTTAACATCTGGAAATAAAGACCATCCCCAGGCAGGTGTGTCCATCTAATCAGGTGTAGTATACAGTAGTTCATGATGATGACTTGCCAATGATCTGTCATAGACAGCTAACTGCCTTCTTCAAATAACATCTGCCTCATGCAAAATCAGACCTTAGAAAAGTTAAATTGAATGCTTCTGTGTCAATAAACAAATTCACGCTCAAACCGGGAACCGATAAAAAGCTACTAACATATCCAAGCAGACAGATAAGAGGAATTTCAGGTGGAACTTCATGGTCACACACAGCCGGCTTTAACTGAAAACACCCAAAGCACTCAGGAGCTTACTTATTATCCAGTGTGTGGCTGAAAGAAAGGAAAGGTTACCAGCAGAGAAAGCTTTTTACTCACTCTAAAGTTTGTAGGGTCTGGTTGCTCATTAGAGCTTCTGCCATTTTAATGGCGCCGCTTGTACCTGCTGAAACTCCCTGAAGACTGACGAAGACATCATACAAAGCAAAGGGTCACACATACGGGAAGCTCTTCTTCACAATTTTCATTGTTTATGTATAAAAAGAAACTTCGGTCGTCAGCGTTGATATTTTTCAAACTAAACAAGCAAAGAAATTATTAATCTACCACTGTACACGATCGTCATACCAACCATAATGTACGCAGTGACATGTTGGTTTTCAGAGCCTCAGCAAGAAAAGTGACACCTTCATTCCCGATAGCATTTTCTTGGAGACTGCAGCAAAGGATGGAGATACAAGCACACAGAAAAAAAAAAAAACTATGTAATGTCAGTGCACAAGTTTTGAAATTTTGCGTGAGCTCACTAAATTTACACAGAAAAGAGTGTAACACAGACTGATAATAGCAGAGGTTTATTGGTCTTACTCCAAGAGCTGCATTGTGGCATTGGAGAGGAGCGCATGTGCTAGAGCTTTAGTGGCCGAGGCTTTGATGAAATTCCACTGCAGACTGTGAAAAGAGGGGAAAAAAAGAGACTCACTGTTAGACAAATACACTTGAGGTTTTTTGGCAGGGGTGAAAATCTCAAATTCTAATATTATATATATATATAAATATAATATTTTATAGAACTTTGTGTGCATTAGTAAAGTGTCTCAAGCAAAGATACTCTTTGCCCCACATTTAGTGGGCTGGGATCTGGTGCCCGCTCTCCTACTCCTACATTACTGAAAGTGCACCAGTTGCCAAGCAAAGCAGACTCCTTGTGTGTATTTGTTTGTATCTGCGTGAAGTTGCGGTTCAAGCTTCACTTACTGTAAAGAGGTGAGACCTCGATTAAACTTGATTGCGCCAGCTATAGCTTGAACCCCCTCATCGTGCAACAGGTTGGCCGTGAGACTGGAAACATAGGCAAATATGGAAGCTGAAAAGTGTTATGTGTAACACAAAGACTGTTAGAAAAAAAAAACAGTCTTAATGTGGCTGGAAAAAAGCTATTACACAACACATTATAACACTGGAGACGGCCACAGCTGCCAGTGTTGGGTCGAGACTGCCCCCATATTCCCTCAAAGAGCTTTCCATCATCCATCAGCACTGTATGACACACCATAGCACGGAGGAGTGACATTTAGTGAACAGTCGGATATTTCCACACTTCTGTACTACTATTAACGAGCTGACTCACTCAAGGTCCTGCAGAGTGTTGTTCTCGTGGAGGGCATGGGCCATGTTCTTCGCTCCCTCTATGCCAATGGAGTTCTCCCTCAGACTAAACAGACAAAAAAAAAAAAAGAGACTAGAAATCATTTTTCAACAACTTTGCAGTTAATACAATCTCAAGATACTGACAGTTTATTGAAAATATTTTTTCAGGAATAGATACAAATATAATTTTTTTTCTTTTTTTGAAACTACTCGTGTCTGTCTGTGAGATAAGATATACTGCATGCAAGATACACAAAATATGACTATCAGAGAGAGTCTCAAAGCTCGGATTGGCCACCTTAAAGTTCACTCATTAAAAAAAAAATTTTAAAAAATCAAATTTTTAAGAACTGATCAAAGATGTTTAAGCTAAAGTAGCACTCTACTGAGCTGTTTGTGTTCCAAACAAGACGCGATATTCTTGGGTTGCTGCAGAAACACAACCAGCAGAATAGAAATTCGATCCTTACTTCAAGGAGACGAGGCCGCGGTTCAGCCTCAGTGCTTTGGTTAAGGCCGTCATTCCCTTGTTGCTGATTGAGTTACTCTGAAGTCTGCGAAAAAAAGAGGTTAAATGCAGCTGCAATGAACGGCATTCAAAGTGAAAAGTATTTTTCCCCCATAGTGTGTGAACTGAAATGTCACATTCCACAATGTTAAAAAAGCACTGCACTAACTGGAGTGAGAGAAGAGTGTGATTGACTGTCAAAGCCTCGGCCAGGGCTACCGTTCCTTTGTCCCCAAGCTGATTACTGCAAAGACTGCAGACGAGAACACAAATACACTTGACACATTAGGAGAAGGAAAATCATTAATATCAATTAGCAGAATGCGACCCAGTTACAAGTGTGGTGGTAAACAAGAGTAAATGAAGCCTAGCAACAAGTTAGCGAGCTACTTCCACTGCACACCTAATCAGGAAGATCACTAAGATCATTGAGTGAATATTGATTTTGGATTACATCAACTTTGTGAGGGTCCGGTTGGTCTTCAGCGCATCTGCGATCCTTTTGGCTCCTCCTGCTGCGATTGTATTCTTCCGTATACTGAGACATTACATGCATGGGAGGAAAAGGCACAGACATCATGGTTAAAAAAAACACAGATGCACATCATTTATGGGACTTTTGTAAAAACCAGAAAGTCAAAACCAAACCAAACTCACTTCAAAGACACCAGTTTGCGGTTGCACTGCAGCACTTCTGCGAGGGACTGAGCACCTTCCTCCTCAATGGCGTTGTTCTGAAAGCTGAGGAGTGGTCAGGGAAGAATTGAGCAAATATACCAACTGTGATATTTAAACTGGAAATCTGTGCGCATGAATGGAACTGTAGAGCAATGATACTCAACTTGATTGATGTCAGGACCTGGTTCATTTTCAGAGACTCTGCCAGGAACTTTGCACCTTTGGAGCCGATGTTGTTATTCCGGAGACTAAATCACAAGTAGGTCATTAGGTGATTTACAGCAAATAAAACTTGCACCATGTACCAATGTGCATGCTTTCGATCATTACGAGAAACAGGTTTAGCAGTGTTATTAATAGATACTATGATCATCTCTTGAATGAATATTCATCCATCCATCCGAAGCTTTCGAAACCAAAAGGCTGTGCACCATTTCAGGGCACCCCTTCTTTGTTACCGTTATATACTGTATACAAAAGATGGAACACAACAAACACTGCAGATCTCACTTGAGCGAAGTCAACGTGCGGTTCACCAAGAGCGCTCGACTCAGGGCTTTGGCTCCTTTGTTGCCGATGGCATTATCCGCCAAACTGAGGGAGGGATAAAAGAAGTTGCATTCGAATAGTGCAGAGTTTAATAATTATACCTGCAGCAGTCTTACAATCACACAACCACTGAGGGTCCCCTACACCCTTTGTAATCAGCAAGGTCAATACTAACTCATAATTTAAAGTGCTGCTGTCACGCAGATTGATTTGATTTGAGAGATTCAGGACTGCAAATGTTCTTCATATGATGTTTAATCTCGATGAAGACTTCAGCTGTAAATGTGATCTCACCTTATTTTCTGGATGTGGCAGTCTTTGGCACTCAGGAGACTTCCCAGCAACTCCATGACATCATCTTTAAAGTGATTATTCTCCAACCTGACGATTAGAGAAAACCTGAGTTTCTCTCTTCAATACTTCTCCTGAGCTTTAGTTTTATTGGAAGACACTGGGTTGAGGAGCTCACCTTAGATGGCCACAGTACAGCAGCTGCGGGAGCAAACATTTCACTGTTGCCACATTCAGCGAGGCTGTTAGGTTGGTTTGTTCGCTGCACTCCGGAGACACGTGCAGCAGGTAGCCCAGCACCACGCAGTGTGGCCGTGTTAACTTTCCTGCCAGACTGCCGAGCCGCAAGTCCTCCTCCACACTCCGCAGCAGCTCAGTATGTTGCAGCTCCTGTAAACAGTAAGCTAGGTTGACTGCACGCAGGGAGACCACAGCACCCCCGCTTACTAAGAGGCCTTGCAAAAACCCCGCCGCCCATGCCTTGTTGCTGCCATCGTCTTTGCCGAGAGCCAGAAGCCCAGCGAGAGGTTTGATTCCTGCTGGGCACAGAAGGCCTGTTAGGAAGCGTGCAAATACATCCAAGTGACCATCCTCAGCTTGTTGCGAGTGCTGAAAGGCACTTCTGAAGTGGTTCTGGAAGCCAATCTTGGGCCAGGACATGGAGCTCTCAGAGAACAAGTCAAAGATTGCTCGCTTTGAGGAAACATGGTAAAAGGTAGCTGCAAGAAACTCCTGCAGAGTCAAATGTGTGAAGCGGTATGTTGTGCTTATGGCTGACTCTTCCCGAACAAGAACTCCAGCACCGAGACTACTTTGAGTCGACAGTAGATCGATCCCATAGTTCTTGAGGTCCTGTTCACTGAAGGTGTACTTGTGTTTAATGAGCCCGTAGAAAGCCAGTCGTCCAAGATTGCCCAGCAGTTTCCGAATGCTCCCGTGAAGCTGCTCCATTTTTACAGGCTCTCTGCCTCTCGGCTCACCCATTTCTGCTTTCATTGAACAGAAATTGGCATACAGCTCAGTGCAAGTCCTCGGAAGACTCTCCTGTGCTTCATTCTGCATGATATACAACAAAGTATCAGCTACTATCCAGCAAATGCACGGTATGTAGCACATCACCATCAAGATCTTATGGGATTCCAAGTGGGACCATATTTTGCCTCCAAAATCCTTCTCAGAGAAATGGTGATTCAGGAAGATCTCGATGTCCTTGGGACTGAATCCTGGGATCTCAGTCACCCTGTCAACCAAACCTCCAGGAATGAATGAAGCTACTCTTGGTCTGGAAGTCACCCAGACTGCTATGTCCGGAAGCAGATTCCCTCGGATGATGTTGGTGACTAAGTCATCAATAGGCATTTCTTTCTTTGGGTCATTGCAAGGAGCTGCATCAGAGAAATTTAATTTGCAGCGGAATTCATCCAAACCATCGAGTATGAGCAGAGTCCGACAGGAGCTGTTCAGGACCAGACTGGGATCTGATATATGAGGGAAAGCCAGTTTCACCAGCCTCTCAGCAGAAAGCTTCTCCAGCGAGTTCAGCTCGCAAAATGTGAACGGCAGAACAAAGTTTATATCTGTACAGATGGCCCCTTGGCACCACTGTCGAATGAAGTGTCTCACCCAGGTGGTCTTGCCAATACCAGCTACCCCAACTGTGAGAGATACCCTAGGGGGCAAACTGACCCGGGTGAGGGGCTCAAACAGCTTTGCTAGCCCCAGCTGCCTGAGATGATTTCTTTTCCCTCCTCGAGTCACTCCCACCTGCATCAGGTCATGTTCCTTTTGTTGGAGGTCAGAAAGTCCATCGACTAGCAGTAGGGTTCTTGATGAAATGTTGAGTTTGGGACAGCTGATTGAATCTCTGTCCCTGTACTGTTCATATCGCCGTAAGAGCACCTCCCTGTGCTTTTTTATCATTATATCTACAGAAAAAAGGAAGTGACTCAGGTTACTGTCAAATCTGCTTTGTAGATGTATGTGTCGAAGCAGCCAATCCTTCTTCCAGTGACTTACCATGGTTAATGATGAGCTGGGCAACCTGAGAATCTGAGCTCTCTATGAAACTCTGAAGGGCATCAGAGCTCTGACTGTCCTTGCCAGCGACAACAGTCGTGAGCATCTTAATCTGATCCTGTAGTCGGCCTGCTTGCTTGATCTTGGCCTCCTCAGCCGAAGTGAGCGAATCCAAGTTTTTCATGTGGGTTAAGATCTCCCCCAGGAAGGAGGGCGTAATGAAGCTCTGCAGCTGGTCTTGGTACCTTTGGATCCAAGCAAGATCTTAAGAAAAAAATAAATTTTAAGATTTATGATCGGTGAGATTATTGCGATTGAGGCAATGCATTCTGTGCATATCTGTGATGTTTTGACTCATTTAAAAGTCCGCCAATGATGGTAAATCACTGTGCACATGAGAGGGCAACACATTTATTTAAAATAAAATACCTTTGATTTATTTAATTTTCCCCCAAAATCTTTAAAATTTCTAGTATATATTGTCAGGACCATCCACTTATTTTGATGACTTCTCTAACAAGTTCATTTGCATGTGTGTGGCTGCAGTGGCTGTAATTACTTTGTCTTTTTCTTTTCAATAAAGTGTGTAATACACTCAGACACAGCCAAACATTGTCATGTCATTGCTGTCATGCAGAAACTACCACATCACAATCAGAGACTGCGGTGTTCTTGAGACAGCTTCAAAACCACTGAGCTGCTATTTAAAAAGGATCAGTTTCTTAGAAAAAAACAAAACAAGAAACGATAACACTTTATTTTTTCTGGCAGAAAGAAACAGCTCTACCCTTTTATTAGTAACCCAGCAGAATGCACTGAATTTAAAGCTTCAAATGCAAGCCTGATAAACGAGGATCCTCAAATCAGTACTTTGTCGTTTGCAAACTAGCAAATATTCCAGGATTATTAGCATTGTCTAATCTAGTCTCTGCTCAGATTGCTGCCCCCTTGACTCGTACCCAGATGAGCAACATAAAATTTTAATTTGCATGAATGGACATCAATGGAGTTTTTTTTTTTTTAAATACACCTGCAAGCTTACTGAGACGCATTAGGGTTTCCCCCCAAAGGAAACATATGAACGGACGTGGTGAGCAGCTTGTCACGAGTTTGTTAATGGTAACTAGGTGACAGTCTAAACATGTTGAGCATAAACAGCAAAAAAGAAAAATGCTGAATTTCTCCACTTAGAGTGGTCAAATGTGAACATTGTCTGCCACCAAAATGTATCCTGAAGTAATTATTATCTTCTCCAAAGCAAAAATAATAATAAAAGTTAGTGTCTGCAGCTCGAATATGGACAGCTTTGTTTTGTTGCATGTGATACAAAAAGTGAAAGACTGTAATCAGAAGTCTAAACCACACAGATCAGACTGTCTGTGCATTTAATTTTATAAATGTGTTTGGTCTTCTCATGGCACCTCTGCACCAGCAGACCAACGACATACAAACAGTGAGTGGTACACTAGTGGTGCAGTCGGTGTACCACTAATGTTAAAGTAACTACTTATCAGTGACGCACTGCTTCTACTCACCATGACTGTAATCTGTCTAAAGTATTACTGTCGTAATTGTTTAACTTTATTATAGGTTTTGGCAAAAAATGAGTTTTAAAAAGGCTAAAAAAATTTTTTAAAAAAAAGCAGAGAAATTCCCAAAGCCAACATTACAGACACGGCGAGCCTGTGAAGGAATCTCTCACCCTCCGTTTCTGCCTGTGATGAGGTCGTGGACTGCAGATCCACATAGCAGTCGTCCTGCCACGTAATGCGTTTGCTGCGGTCCAGGATAGAGTCGTAATGTGTCTTCTCCATGAGAAATATTTGTGTACCCCTGATGCTGCTGTTTGTATCTACACACACGCACACACACAAACAAACATGACATTGGCTGTGATGAAGGGGCGGTTAGGACAATTAAACAAGTAACGCCTTCACTCGTCTTACTGAAGCACTGAATATGAGTTTGCTTTATATTACTAATAGTATTAATACTACTGTATAATTAAATCTGGGATTTTTGATTGAAAATCAGAAATTAAAGTGAAAAACTAAAGTACACCCCATTTTCTTCTATGCTTATTGCCTTTTACTTTGAATTTGTTAATAAATGCTTTATAAACACTTCCTGGCCAGAACATTTAACGGCTCCTTTTCCCCACTAGTCAGTCAAATATAATGTTTAAATTTTCCTCTTTAAGTGGAGGCAGTTTTGCTGGGAATCACATTTTACTTCCAAACTTCCAACCACCTTAAAGTTCTTCAGACTTTATGAATTGAAGACAGATTAAGGGAGCACAGCCTAATCATCTGAAAACACCCACTGGTTTATACATGAGTGTGCACGGTCTTTCAAGTGCATCTCATCTCAGTAATCCAGAGCTCACTTTCCCTCTGTGGAAAAACAATTTCAGGGCACTGCATACTGTTATTGCACATTATTACTTCTAACACATTTTTGCTGCATTAACACAAAAAATGTCAAGTGCATGCTTTTTGTTGCTTTCGCTGCAATATCACAAAAAATAAAAAAGTGCAGCGAAAGTCGTGCAAACAAAAATTAAAGTTTTGTTTGAGGTTTTGCTAAGAAAACGGGAAACGACGAATGCTTTCATGTGTGGTTTGCTGCTCATTGCATCACGTCTCAAAAAGGAAGTTGTCGTCTTTGCAGCCGCAGTAAAGTTTACATCCTTAGTAGCCAAAACATACTCATAAAGAGGGTCTACTGATGTTAAACTGCTAAATGGCCATTTGGTACAGAAACGTCCGCAGACTACATCAGACAGTATAAAATCTATACTGCCTGTGGTGGCAGCAGCAAAAACACACATTAAAAATTAAAAGCGAGGCATATCAGCGTATGCTGGAAACGTGTTGTATCTTATTGTAAAATTAAACGAAAGCCTGTTAAGATCACATATATCCCATTTTCACTAGCGCAGGGCTCATGCTGACTCAAAGGTCAAGGTCAAGGTCAAACATTTTGTATCACAAAGCAGAAAAACTCACCATGGGTTCCGGGAGGTTGTAGGTTTCAAAAGGATGAAAGATGCTTCCTTTAAAGCAGTCTTATACAGTAACCACATTATTGTCACAGAAAGCACATGTTTGAAAAGCTGAAGTGTGAATTTGAGGAATCGTTAAAATTAAAATGCAACTTGGGGTTGGCAGGCGAGCGAAATGAGGCTCAGAAAAGCAGCAGCCAAAGTGATTGTGAAGTCAGAGCTGCTGCTGGAAATACCGTTTTGTGCTGCACCTCCTTTCCGGTCTTTATAATCTGCATTTGTGCAGCGTGGTTAGCAGGTTGAACACTGAAAAAAGGCTGCTGCGTTCTGCTTGTGCAGACTGTCTCACTCTGAAAGTTTAACCACAGTGTTGCCTCCTCTCTTTGTCAACTGTGCAGCTCGTGTCAAACCACAAAGAGCTGACACGACATGTTAAGGGTCAATGAAAGGAAGTGCGTTGAGCTTCAGGGCACAAATATTAACAGAATAAATGTGCAATAATGGAGATGGGTTATAAATATGCAAAATGAACCAAACCAAAAAAAAAAAG
>VUQK01021248.1:0-10198 GCA_015106715.1 Bujurquina vittata | reverse complement strand
CCGGGCAAACGGAAAACCCCCCGAGCCAAAACCCACCCCCGGCCCCCCCCCACCCCGTTCCCGAACCCCCCGCCCGCCCCCCCCCCCCCGGAGAGGATGCAGGAAACAGAGGTGTAGGAAGACCCATCTGCACGTGCGATGGCTTCGTTGTGCACGTCGTGGCTGGGTTCTATGCATGCAGGGTTGTTTATTTATTGTAATTATGTTTTTTCTCATGCGTCACTTCTGACCTAAATATAATTCTATACCAGTAAAATTAATTTTAATTTCGATAATGCTTCAATGTAACAGTCCAAATGATCGCCCCGAGGCAAGATGGTCTGCTGAGTTGTAATTTGTTTGTAGAATTACTTTTTCTACTACTATATCAATCTCCACCAGCATTTTGCAAGAAAGAAAGTAAATACATGTGTTTACAAATTGCTAGAAAGTCCGCGAGAAACAACGAGTCCTTACTAAAAGTCTCCTGGACAACCAGCGAGGATGCCGTAGGCACGAATTGGCAGCTACACCTCCGTCAGACTGCCCCAGGGCAGCTGTGGCTACATTAGTAGCTTACCACCACCGAGTGTGATTGAAGTGTGAATCCATGGTGCTTGAAATTGTAAAGCGTCGTTGGGTATCTTGAAAAGCACCTTATAAGACTAAGGCATTGTTATTACTATATATTTCACAGTCGTGACTTGTTCTCACCATCAAAGTCACATTCATGCTTAACAGTATCCTATAGGAGTAGAAAACACTACAGAGTAGAATTTGCTCTAGCAACAAATTAAATTACTACACTACCCAGTGTCCCTTTGTGCTACCCGAACCCCAACCAAGTAGCAACCAAGTCGTAACTGATTAAAACCAAATCAAATGACCAAAGTGAAAATATAAAGTTGTTGTCTTACCTTTGACTGGAGATGTTGGTGAGTGTGGTGGGATCATGTGCAGATAAGGCATATTTGCTTGTGGAAAAGTTTGTCTCTGTCTCCTTTTCAGTTGTATGCTTCATAGTCCTTCCATTATGTTGCTATAAACACAGAAGCAGAAACCAGATTGACAATTCTCATGAATTTACAGAGTCAAGATTTGATTCCTTTTATTCGATACCAACAGCAGCATACACTGATGAGCTGCAAATCTTGAAGGGGCAAGTTAGAATTTGGACGTCCAGTGGTGGAGTTTGCCGCGTTGGAGTCAATACCAGCATTGGTATTCTTCCTCTTATTCCTTAGACTTTGCCTCAGACGGTCACGTAGTTTCTTTCTCTGCTTCCTGTTTGTGAAGAAACAAACTAGGTTGTGAAGCAGCCCAGATTGCAACTTGAATACATTACTGATGAGAGTTCCACATAAACATAAAGGTAGTAAAAATTAATCGTAATTGATTTTAGTAAAAGTAAGTTGTATTTTTTTATGTAGAAGTACAAGAGTACAATTCTTTTTTCTTTTTTTTAGCAGTGTACTTTGCATTATGGTTGAAAATTCTCTGTCAGTTTTTCTACATCTCTGATCATTGCTTTGCAGATGTCCAGCTTTATAGGTGTAAAACTCTAGAAAAGTTATAATACTTTAATTGTCTGAAGGAGAGCCAAGGTTCACTGAATCAGACTTCTGGAGCTAAATCCCAATAAAAATGCAGTTCATCTCATGCGTCCAGTAAAATGTTAAATAGATAATATCAAACTGCTAAATAAGACACCTCATAATATCTTATCCTAACATCTTTTTTGTTCTTTGATTTGAATATTGTTATACATTTTGTATTCATTCATCCAGTCACAGGTGCAAAAAAGCAACTGTACCCTGATTTTGGGGGCTCCATTTGAAACTCTTCACTAAAATCAGGACAACTACCTTCATGTTTTGCAGTGAACAACAACAAAAACAATGACATTAATTACTTGGTTTTGCAGTAGGCAACCACACACATGATTCCAACGACTAGGAGTGCAATGCAGATTCCTGTTATTGTTAAAATACGTTTCTGATACAGCTCCTCGGCTTCTGAAAAAGAGGACAGCCGTTCTTTAAAACTTTGGATTTACAACATACACAGTCAACCACAAAAATCATAAATCAATAAAATAAAAAAAGACTCTATAACAATTTTTAAAACTACTCATCTTTAACAGTTATGTCAGTTATGTTAATTTTTAATTGATATCTACTTAAATGTTTTATTATCATACTCCTTCAAATGACACCCATGGGAATACCACAGTATAATTCCACTGCTTTGGGCAGTTACATGGATTACAGTTACTGTAATTCAAATGGGATCAGTTCTTTTTGATCTTTAGTTTGTTCTTTTTCCGTGAATGTTCTTTGGATAACAGCTGAGTTACTCTTGAGAGCAGAACTTTTAAAATTAATAAATAAAACTAAATTTAAGCAGCTGTAAACATAATTGAAAAAATGATTCATCATCACACAACGTTCATAACATTGTAGACAAGACTTGTGACTACAAACCCAGAACTTCCCTGACATGCTCCCTTGGCCTGTACTGAGTATTCATCCAGAAGGGTTATGATGATTCTTTGCACAGGAATATTTCTGTCATTCTTAAAAGTAAAATTACAAGTGGGAAAAATATTCTGAAACTCAGGTATCATCCACTTTGAAATTATTTTTGAAACCAAGTCAGCTGAACAAGATACAGTGTTTTGCATTGTGTTGGATTATATTAATAAAAATAATAATTTTAAAAAATCCTAATATCCTAATATCTTGAATTTTGAAATAAACGAAATTCACCAACATCTCCAGTCAAAGGTAAATTCTAAATAAATAATGAATGAATATAAAATAAAAGTACAAATACTGTGCAAAAATTATTTTGCATTGCCAATATTAGCAACAAAACCTTATTACACCCACTCAGATTTATTTTTTACAGTGCAAAAGGCTTTAGCTCACATCCTTAACTCTGCAAAATAAATAACCACACACCCATCCACTGCTTCTGCAACTTAGGGTCATAGATTTCTTTTAGGGACAAATTATATACTTCTGTAAATGTCTACTCCATTTTTGCACATTTTCCAGACTAAAGATTGTGTGCAAACCTCTACACACAAAAAAAGAAAATAATACAAACAATATGGTACACACTGAAGGTGAGCACACAAATCTCACAAGTGGGAGCCAGATGAGCTTTTCACAAACTTAACCAGTAAAAAAAAAAACAACTCTTGAACATAAGGGGTGACACAAGGGAGAAAAAAACTCCCTTTGACCCTTGTGTCACCAAGCACGCTATTTCCTCATAGGATCTTGGTCCACATTGCAGGTAATAAGTCAAAATCGTATTTGGTGTGTGTTGGACTCTATAATGGCTGTCCTTTGTCGCCATTTCAATTTCTAAGCAAACCAAGTGGCAGAAGGCTTCTCCTTGGTGCTTCCTGCAAATGATGTGGCCCTGTTGGCTTCATTAGGTGGTCGCCTCAAGCTCGCAGCCAAGTGTGAAGCGACAGAATTAGCACCTCTAAATCTGAGGCCATGCTCCTCAGCCGAAAAGGTGGAGTCGCCACTCGATGTCAGGGACGAGTTGCTGCCTTAAGCGGAGGCATTTAAGTATCTCGGGATCTTGTTCACAAGTGAGGGGGGAATGGCGCAGGGGATTAACAGAGAGATTGGGGCTGCAGCTCTGTTGTGGTAAAGAGAGACCTGAGCATAAAAGCGATTTATGTCCCTACCCTCACCTATGGTCACAAACTCTGGGTAGTGACCAGAAGAACGAGATTGTGGATACAAGCAGGGGAAATGAGCTTCCTCTTACGGGTGGCTGGCTTCTCCCTTAGAGATAGGGTGAGTAGAGCAGGCATCCAAGAGAGGCTCAGAGTAGAACCACTACTCGTCCACATCAAAAGGAGCCAGTTGAGGTGGTTTGGGTATCTGACAAGGATGCCTCCTGGGTGCCTATTGGGTGTGTCCTACTGGAAGCAGGCCCTGGGTCTACCCCAGGGCCTGGAGCAATTATATCTCTCAGCAGGCCTGGGAATGCCTCAGTGTTTCCCCGGATAAGCTGGAGGTGGTGGCTGGGAAGGGGGAGGTCTGGGTTTTAATGCTTAGGCTAATGCCCCCATCATCTGCCCCCAGATAAGTAGAAGATGGATGGATGGATGGATGGATGGATGGATGGATGGATGGATGGATGGATGGATGGATGGATGGATTACAGTTGCTGAAGATGGTTTATTCTCACTTTGGATGAAGATTTTCAAAAGAAGTTAGCACACTGAAGCATTCACTTGCTCCATTATCAAACTTGTACAATATAAATGGAAAAGTGTGGCATAAACCAGAAGCAGACACATTTGCCTTTAAATAAGGTTGTTCCTAATGATCGTAATGGTATTTTAAAAAGTGTACAAAATGTAAAAGAAAGAAACATGTTTGCAGCAGTTCTGTGGACAGAAACATTGTGCAAATGTCAGAGGCCAAACTGGCAGGAGCAGACAAAAGGCCACAGCAACTGTTACAGTTAGAAAGTCAGTCTCTTTTTACAACAAAGTTCAACATGCACATGTCCAACCACAAAGTAGATGGTGTCGACTATGTTGCAGTGCACCAAGTGTGTACGCAGAGATGTAGAACTAGAAAAATATTTTCTAGAGTGATGAATTTTAATTTATGCCAAATCTTTTAATGTTTTGGCATCAATAGCACGAATCCATGGATCCAAATCATCATGTGTAGACAGTCTAGGATGGTGCTGGTGCTATAATGGATTTGGGTTTGTTTTGGGGGTTTTTGGCATCCTTTGGGCCACTTAACATTAGTTTAACCATGTGTAAATTGGGGGCATGAACGTGCAGCTTCTTTGTGAAATTAGTGCCATTAAGAATTTATTAGTAGGTTGAGAAAAATACAAATATACATATGAATAAATATAAAGACAGTTTTAAAGAAAAAGCTTAAATGTAGAAACACACTGCATTCATCAAAAAGATAAGGAAAAAAAGTACCAAGCCAAGAAGATAAACGAGGAAATAGACATACTGTAAAAGCTGGCCATTACATAGTTTTGGCAGCGATCACCAGTAAATTCAACTGGACACCTGAGTAGGAAACATGAGAAATAGACAAGAAGAGAAAGAGGGTGTTAGTTTATACAACAGCCACACAAAACCCACAGTCATCACTGGTGTTAGGGGCAGCTAAACCAGTATGTCTACCTGTGTGTCTACATTCATTGAAATGGATCCTTTCAGATCTCATTCACATGTTGGTTTGTTAAATAATTCCTAAATTACAGATCATCACTGATGATTCAAATTGAGTTATTATCATTATTACAGTTCAATTTTGGTTTATTAGTTATCCATCAACCTAGTTTAAGCTTTCTCTTTGCTGAATTTGTAGGTATATACAAGCCAAATCATATGAAAGTCAGATAAAGATAGAATTAAAGACCCCAGCGACAGCATTGTTAGTCTTGATGGTGACCAGTGATCTCTTTGGTCTCTTGCATGTGGGTTTTAGTTTTGTTTTTTTGGATTACCTGCCATACAGCAGTCACCCTAACCTGCTAAACGGTGCCAGAACACGTTGTGTTCAAGATAAGAGATCATCACAAAAGTACTCACAATTTTGCAAAGGCCAATGAGTTTGGGCCCAGGTAGTAAGCATGTCTATAGTTCTTAGATACATATCAAAAATATTTGTCTTTCACTGAAGGGTATCAATAAGAAATATACAGTGGTACAAAAAAGCATTTGCCCTCTTCTTGATTTATTTTCTTTTATTGCATATTTGTCACACTTGTCACAAAAATGCCATTCAAATTTTCCTGGCCCTGTGTCAAAAAGCAATTGCCTCTCTTTTTAAAGTAACCTTATATTTTAGAAAGCAGAGTACGATTTTACTACCCAGGCCTGATTTGTGCCACACCTGTTGAATCAAGAAATAACTTAAATAGAACCTGTCTTGCAAAGTGAAATAGGCTAAAAGAGTTCAAAAAGCAACACACCATGCCACGGTCTAAAGAAATCCAAGAAGAGATAAGAAACAATAGCATCTATCGGTCCAGAAAGGGTTAAAATGATATTTCTAAGGCTCTGGGACTTCATGGTTTTTCACAGAATCACAAACAGAGAAAACTTGAAATGGTGCTGAATCTTCCCAGAAGTGACCGACCAAGCAAAATTACACCAAGAGCACATCGATGACTCATCCAGGAGCTCACCAGAACAGCATCTAAAGAACTGCAGGCCTCACTTGCCTCATTTAAGGTCAGCGTTCATAATTTAACAAAGACACTGGGCAAAAATTGCATCCATGGGAGAGTTCCAAGGAGAAAACCACTGCTGACCAAAAAGAATACAAATGCTCATCTCACATTTGCCAAAAAACATCTTGATGATCCCCAAGACTTTTTGGGGAAATATTCTGTGGACTGATGAGACAAAAGCCGAACTTTTTGGAAGGTGTATGTCCTGTTACAGATGGTTTAAAACTAACATACATTATATGTGACATATAATAACAATAAAGCTATTCTATTCTAGTCTAAGAACATCATACCAACAGTCAAACATGGAGATAGCAGAGCATGAATTCTGCTTTGTGCCAGAAAAACCTGAAGGAGAATGTCCAGCCGAAGGTCTGTGCCCTGTCGGTTAAGCACTTGTATGCAGCAGGATAATGATTGGACACACACTAACAAGTCCACTTCTGAATGGCTCAAAAAAAAGAGATAATTATAGGATTTTGAGTGGCCTAGTCAAAGTCTGGGCTTAAATCTGATTGAGACACTTTGGCGTGGCTTTAATCGGGCCTCCAATGAGGCTTTAAAACAGTGGGCCAAAATTCTTCCACAGCAATGTGAAAGACTCATTACCAGTTATCACAAATGTTTGCTGCCTAGGATGATGCAGCCAGTTATTAGTTTTAGGGGGCAGCTGCTTTTTCACACAGGGCAGGTAGGTTTGGATAGCCTTTTTCCCTTAATAAAATTTGGATTCCCTCATCAAATTTGTTTGATGATCTGAAACATGTGTGACAAATATAAAAAAAACAAACAAAAAAATCAGGAAGGGGGCAAAGACGTTTTCACAGTGGTGCAGATTCTTAGTCACAGCTTTCTTCCATGCTTGTGCATTTGCCCCTATGCACAGCTGCAAGCACTTTTCTAGCCTCTCCGTTTTAAATAAGCTGTGATATAGTGATAGAACACTACATTAGTGCAGCTAATATTGTGATTGTTGTTCTTATATAAATTTACCACAAAGCCTAATTACCTGTTTGGATTATACTTTAATATTCGTTCTTTACTGCTTTCACACCATTTAACACTTCCTGAGTTGGAACTAAAAGAAGAGGGCCTGAATTAGACTTTGTCTTGCACATCATGGAGATACCGTCATTTAGGCATTAATTTAACTAAATTCCAGTTATGATTATAGCCAGATCTTCCTGTGTCTTAATAAGTGCTCACTTTTTTTCTGCATTCCTGTCTGGCTGTGGATAGTCTTTATTTATTATAGTCTTTGATTTATATAATGATTACTACTCAAATCAGTGAAAACGCACACACACCGTTCAGCTGTTTTAGTATTATAGGCCTACATACTGTCCATTGCTTTTCCTATCTCTCTCTCACACACACACACGCACGCACGCACACACACACACGCTTTGGATTCAGTAGCTACACAGCTGTATTTAGCTGTATTATGTGTTTAACTTATTTTTGTACATTATATTTTATAAAAGCTTGCAGCTAGACTGGTGTATCCCTGGATTGACTTACCAAGTTGCTAACCACTTTTGTGTGACCACTTAGCATGACTTCTGATATTAGAGATTTCATAGAGAATCTGAAGTTGCTTTGCAGTACAATGTTACAGAAACATCTTCAGTGCTTTGGTTTCTCATGAGGCAGGGGTGCAGCTGAATGGAAAGAACAAGAAACACCACTTCAAACTGAAATGGAGCGAGATCACTGGTCTGAACAGAATGGGTGACGTGTGATGAGATGTGAAGTAGATGCAAAACTCAGTGCACTACTTTGCAGAGGAGAGTGCCTTTGGACTCTGTTCCACATTGAGTCTACTTGAGCTTGGAGAGTTAAGTTAAGCATTCTCAATAGGTTTATATATCTGAATATAAGGGAAACATGGATTTTCCCACTGTTTCCTGGAGAAAGTATGACAAGAGTGAAACACCAGCAATGACATGTGGGACTAAATACAGTTGTATTCACATACGTTTTGGGTCTGAGACATTCTTAAGCACAGCTTGTTCACATCGGTGCCCAGTGAATCCAGCCAAGCATCTGGTTAATAGATAGAAAGGAAAACAGACAAACAGCACCTACTGTTATGCACAAGGACATGAACACATAATGACAAACACAATGACATCCAGTGTAAAGTCACAAAACATACAGTAGCATGTTCCAAGTCACAATTTAATCGTATAACACGGTAGTTTTTAATAGTATCCAGTTAGAGTGCTACAGTTACAAAAGTATGCGTTACACAATATACATGCATTAAAATCTAACAAAATAATGCATACAGTAATTATCCACTGCACTGAACCAAACTGTTTTCTACCCTTTTGATGGGGATAATTATGAGATACACTCTTGAGTGAAGGATCCTCGGTTAACCTTATCGAATATGCTAATCTCATTTTATATGATTTGAATTTAATATACTATAGGTAAACTTACTCAATATGCTCACTTAATATGCTACAGTGGGAGAAATTATTTTTGATCACCTGCTAAATTTTTAAATTTCCAAACATACAAAGAAATAAACAGTCTCTAATTTTTATGGTAGTTTTATTTTAATGATAAGAGTCAGAATATCAACAAAAAATCCAGAACAAACACATCACACAAAAGTTATAAATTGATATGCATGTCATTGAGTGAAAGAATTATTTGATCCCCTAGAACCCAGCTAAATCCCACAGATTGGCTGTGTGCTCATGTGGTACACAGATTACAATCAGTCGATCAATTGCAGCTACTCCTAATCTCAACAGAACCAATTTCTTCCATTCCAATCTCTCCAACACCATGGGCAAGACCAAAGAGTTGTCAAAGGACATCAGGGACAAGATTGCAGACCTGCACAAGGCTGGAATGGTCTACAAGACCATCAGCAAGAAGCTTGGTGGGAAGGTGACAGCTGTTGGTGCGATTACTCAGAAATGGAATATAAAAATGGCCACTCATCGCCATTGGTCTGGAGCTCCATGGAAGAGCTTGCATCATGGGGTGAGGCTGATCATGAGCTTGTTACTTATCTGAAGACAGTTCAGTTCCATTCAATTCAATTCAGTTCAGTTTCATTTTATTTATATGGGGCAAAATCAGATCAGCAGCTGCCTCAAGGTGCTTTATATTGTAAGGTGAAGCCCTACAATGAAAGAGAAAACCCAGTAGTCAAAACGACCCCCTGTGAGCAAGCACTAGGCAACAGTGGGAAGGAAAAACTCCCTTTTAATAGGAAGAGACCTCTGGCATATTATTATTGAATTATTAAAAAAAATAAACTCATGAAACACGCCTGGACAGAAGTGATGGTACCCCTGAAAAATGTGACCAAAGGGACATGTTAAATCAAGGTGTGTTCACTAATTAGCATCACAGGTGTCTACAATCTTGATATCAGTCAGTGGGCCTTATATACAGGTAGTCACTGTGCTGTTTGGTGACAAGGTGTATACCACACTCAGCATGGACCAGAGGAAGCAAAGGAAAGAGTTGTCTCAGGACATGAGAAAGAAAATTTTAGACAAGCATGTTAAAGGTAAAGGTTATAAGACCATCTCCAAGCAGCTTGATGTTCCTGTGACTACAGTTGCATATATTATTCAAAAATTTAAGATCCATGGGACTGTAGCCAACCTACCTGGACGTGGACGCAGGAGGAAAATTGATGACAAATCAAAGAGACGGATAATAAGAATGGTAACAAAAAATCCAAGAAAACTTCTAAAGAGATTAAAGGTGAACTTCAAGCCCAAGGAACATCAGTGTCAGATCGCACCATCCGTCGATGTTTGAGCCAAAGTGGACTTAATGGGAGAAGACCAAGGAGGACATCAGTGCTGAAAACAAAACATAAAAAAGCCAGACTGGAATTTGCCAAACTACATGTTGACAAGCCACAAAGCTTCTGGGAGAATGTCCTATGGACAGATGAGACAAAAATGGAACTTTTTGGCAAGGCACGTCAGCTCTA
>VUQK01021246.1:3974-14192 GCA_015106715.1 Bujurquina vittata | reverse complement strand
CTGTCCCAAACCTGGGATCGTCTAAGCACGCCGTGTTCCTTTTCAATTAGCCGCCATGACTTAACACGCCGCTGAACGCTGTTGCGCTCGCCAGCGATAGGCGGACGGGAAGACGTCTCACTCCGTAAAAAAAAAATAAAAAAGTCACCAATAATAAAAAACGACAATAATCGACAATTAAATTCGTCGTCAACTATTTTTATTGTCGATTTATTGTCGACAATGTCGAATGCAGCCCTACTTTATGGCAAAGCAACTTTAAGGGGATGAACTGGGGGGGAGGGTGGGGGGCACCAGGGCTTAGTACAACACTAATATGGATTATCTGAATGATGCAAAGTTACTCTAGTAGATTTCAAGTGTATAAATGAACATAATAGGTTACTTTTTAAAAATTACTATAACATATTTGAACAGCCTGGATGAGTTGAGGGCAAGTGAGGTCAATAAATAAAACTTATTAAAAATAATCTAACTGTAACATAACTATGAAGTTATATTGATGCCAGTGACAGTGAGAATGGGCTGACTTTTTTGGAACCCGAAGGCCCAGGTGGCTCAACAAGCATTGCAGCTAAGAATGATTATTCTGATTAGTTTCTAAATTAAGTTTTTAATATTTTTGGTCTCAAGAAAATAGAAGAAACTAGAGAAATCCACAAGGCTCAATTATTGTATGAAATTCTGAGCTGTTTTTGCAAACTGTACAGATAAAGGAATCATTTTAGAGTTTTGTTAATAGCATTATAAACATATTTTTGCCATCCTATATTAACATCATTAAATGGCTGATATAGGCTGGATAAGGTTTATTAAAAGCAGAATTTGATATACTGTTGTGCTTTTAAACACACTGACTTTGTAACCTGTTGATTTTTAGGAGGAGCGATTGAAGAAGGAGCTGAGGGTCAAACTGGAGATGGCGAAGTTCTTGCAGGACACCGTCGAGGAGATCGCGCTGAGGAACAAGGCAGCAAAAGGCGATGTGACGGAGGAATTCTCCACCTTCTTCCAAAAGGTCGGTATTCTCATGCCAGGCTGTGAGAAATGATGAAAAGAAAAAGCTCATTACTGCTCATAACTGCTCCCTGGTGGTGAAAGCATCAGTTAGTTGGTCTTTGATTTGATTTATTTACAAATAATTTAAAATATTCAAGTTGTATCCAGTTGTTTACCAATAAAGGCATTTACGGTGGTAATTTTAAAGAATGTTTTCAATATTTTCTTCTCATGAAATGTCCTCTATGAATATATTCAACTCTAGTCATTTCATCGATTATTATTTGCACAGGACAATAGTAGTACATCTTTTGCATGTGAATCTCATCTCAGGTCCTAATATTCTCATTGCTATAGATCCGGGACTCTGGGGAGGATCCCAGTAATGAGCAGATCATAAAGTTCTCCAAACTGTTTGAGGATGAGCTCACTCTGGACAATCTGACCCGACCTCAGCTGGTGGCACTCTGTCGGCTCCTGGAGCTCCAGTCAATCGGGACCAACAACTTCCTCCGCTTCCAGCTCATCATGAAGCTGAGGGCCATCCGTGCAGATGACAAAGTACGAATCTCTGTGCTTAAAATGAAAAATAAACATTTCATATGCGAGCACACAGCAGGAATGACTGTATGACCTCTGCTCTCTGTTTGTCAGCTGATAGCAGAGGAGGGGGTGGAAAGTCTAAATGTGAATGAAGTGCAGGCAGCCTGCCGCGCCAGAGGGATGAGATCTCTGGGAGTCACAGAAGAACGACTAAAAGAGCAACTCAGCCAGGTAGCAGCAACAGAGAGATGGGGGCATGTTTGGGTTTTACCACTTTGCATATGTCTGGGATAATTGCATATATGTTTTCATTCATCACTGTGAAAAACAATGCAGAAGTTTGTGTCAAACACTACTTTTCATAAAGGTCAAGGTGTATGTTTGACAACACAGTTTTCACAACCTTTGTCATGTTATATTTGACCCTTGTAGTGGTTGGAGCTGCATCTCAACCAGCAGATCCCCACCTCTCTGCTGCTTTTGTCTCGAGCCATGTTCCTCCCTGACGACCTGTCTCCTGCTGACCAGTTGAAAACCACGCTGCAAACACTTCCTGAAATGGTGGTATGTAAACAATGCAGAACTGGAATATGAACCATTCATAAAGTAGAAATTACAGATTATTCTTGTCAGTTTAAAAAAAAAAGCCATAATTGGGTCAAAGATTAATGGAGAGCCTATTAGCTTCTTCAGTTTTGGGTTAGTTGTAGACATTAGTGTAACCTGTTGTTCTCTTTAATAACATGCAGGCAGTACTAATGCTCAACAGACTGACTAAGGCTATCATGGAATAGGTCAATAGTCTACCCTGTGTTTGCTTCTCCAGACCAAAGAGGCCCAGTTGATGGCAGCAGAGTTGGAACTCTCCAAAGTAGATAACAAGACCAAAGTGGAGACCATTAAGCAGGAGGAGGCAGCCATACGGCAGGACAACAAGGAACGAGAGATGGAGAGGCTGGCTGACGCTGCAGAGAAGGCTGCCAGGGTAGCGACTCTCTATGATGTCTGTTGCATAAGACAATGTAACAAGGACTTGAAGCAGACTTTATGAGCTAGTTTTCAGATAAAAAATGACTTATCACTAAAAGAAGCTGAAAGGATCTGACCAGGCCATTTGTTTGGTCACACTTTGTTTTTCTTTAAAGCTTTAGCTAGAGAAAGGTTTCCGTACGCTACACTATTCTTCACAATAAAACTTGCTTTTCTAGCTCAAACACCACAGAACCATTTGTCAGTTTGTAGCTACTGTAACAAGGACATATGTTGCTGAAACTGAGACCGTAGTCATCTGGTGATGCATTTTCCTTAAAGCCTCCAGTTATTTTTAGTGTCGTTTCTGTGTGTTGTTTTAGTGTTTGATGTGTGCTCCGATTTCCGCAGGAGAGCGAGCCAGAGCTTCAGGCAGAGACGATGAAGAGCAGTGAGGCAGAGCTGACTTCATCTAAGGCTGACGAGGCAGCTGATTCAGAGACACTAAAGGACACAGCACCTATTATAGAGGCGGTCAAGGTAAAGATAATAATAGAGTGTAACATTTACTTTATTCATTCTGTTAATTTTTTTGTGGAACATTCAACTGCAAAGTCATCATTGAAGTCTTGGATTTCTGATAAAGCTTTCTGTCAAACCCTTCTAACAGTTTGGACAGTGGCAGAGGTTTCTGCGTTTCCAGGTTAGCTTAATTAATGCGTCCTCCGTAATGATCCCTGACACCCATTTTATCCCTGAACATAGAGTGTCCGATCTTCCTCTGAGCGGATTCAGATGTGGGTTAAACAGCACGAGCATTTTCCCCCAAGAAACGATGTTGAGACAAACCAGCAAGGAGAGACCAGAAAACCATGTAGCGAGGGCATGTTTAGCTTTTTATGCTTTTCATTGGGATGAAAATCATACAAACTAAAATGCGTGAAAAACACATTTAAATTCTAGACCTGTTTTATAAAGACTTGGAGAAGAGATATTTTCAAAATGCCAAATTTTAGATGATTATATTTTAAATCAAACATACACACGTCTATTCAGAATAAATTGCACTCATTGCTTTTTTTCTTTTTTTAAAAAACTTCCTTAAAGAAATGCTGTTTGGCCCACGTCTGTATGGTATTCCCTTTGTCAAACCTTTAAGCCGTGTAACGTTTCCATCACTCATTGACAACCTTTGTAGTGCCGGAGTTCCTGCCATCATGTGGTCATGTGATGTTGCCATGGGGAGTATCCCAGTATCCCCTCCAGCTTCCCTCTTTTACCAATTTGTTGTTTTAGCATTTGTTTTGTATCAGATGCACATTTTTGTTCTTTTATCTATCTCAAATTACACTGTCTTGATTTAAAAGAGCATATGTTTATATTTTCTTAATTTATAACTTCCAGGCAGAGGAGATCACCAAAGAAGAGATTGACCTGTTGAGCGATGCCTGCACAAAGCTGAAGGAGCAGAAGAAATTGCTGACCCTGGAGAAGGAGGAGCTGGAAGAGCTGAAGGATGATGTCCAGGAATACAATGAGGTGCCTTACTTTAGACAAAGTTTTGAAGAAGTTTTACCTCAAAATAGAGTATTAATCTGCATCTTCTATGGCTCCTCATTAATGCAGTTATTTGAATTTTCTCCACAAGTAAATTTGTATCTCTACACTGTTTTCCAGGATCTGGAGGAGATAAAGAAGGAACTCTCCAAAACTGGTCAGGAGAAGGTCATAGAGGAGTCAAAGGCCAGCCAGCGGCTTTCTAAGAGGGTGAACCTTATGATCGGTCACATTGACAAGATCATTGTGGAGCTGGAGAAAGACAAGGTCATCCTAGATGGACAGATGGAGAGTCCATCTACCCCACCTATTGGGTAAGAACTGAATCTATTCCATCACAACATGCCCTCTGTCAAATGTGTGAATTATATTTTTGTTTTGATGCTTGTTGCTGAAAATGTAACAATTCTACAAAAAGCAGCAACCGAAAACAGCCTCTCTGAGATGAGTTGGTGTGCAGCAATTGTCACGTTTAACTGCATTCATTTTGCAACTCAGTGGGATCTTGCGCATCATGATCGTTTTGCCCTGCAAATGAATAATTCAGCATCTAAGAAACATGTTTACTTGCTTTCTATCCAAGGGTGTGGCTAGACAGAGCAGTATGAACAAGACGAGGAATTTGAAAGATGAATGATGATGCGTCAACCTTCTTTATAGGGAAGAGGGTTGCCCCTCCTTACCTCAGTACTGGCAGTAGTGATAGAGAGGCTTCTGAGGACAACATTGAGGGAGCAATCCCCATAGTGAAAAACCTCTCTCACGTTATTAGAGAATAAGGGGTTTATGAGATAAATAACCACTTTTTTTTTTATTCTCACTTTTGTGTGGTTAAAAAAAATTAATTTAATATATAATTTAAAATTCATAAATATAATTTCATTGTTTTTAAAGGCTTTCAGCTCATCATTACCCTTTGAACATTTATAGCCAGGGCAAAAAAAGTGTGATACAATACCTAGAGATTGGCCACTGACATCTGTACATATTTTATTTGCAAAATATTGTGCAGAACTGATAGTGAGCTCTCTGAAATATCACCTTCACATCTGTGTGTTAAGCTGGAGTCACAAAATGATCAGCTGCCAGTAAAGCTTACAATAAAGACTGGAGGCAGGAAGCAACGTCCAAAGTTCAAGCTCACCATTATCAAGATTCTTGTATCTCTGTCACGAAAACAGAGGAACCTGAGACTTTGAGGACTCTTGGGGCTTTGCAACAATGTGTGTGTTTGTGTGTCTGTGACGCTTTTGAACGTGAATGATGCACAGGCAACCTTTTGATAAAGAGTGTTTGTTCAATTTAAAAATATCTAATCAGGAAATCATTAACACACTTTGAACCAACTGATTCTTATGAGCCTTTGTTAGCAACCCAGCTAACAAAGGCTGGGTTGCTAACCCATAAAATGCTACACAATAGGCCTAAGACTGCCTAGACATACTGTAAGCATACGTCTGCTACATTTTGTTTGTCAAAGTTAAACCAGCTAATTTTAGTAGCGTCTGCATCAGTTAAGCATAATGAGAACATGCAACCATCTACACAACATTGCAGCCTGTCTCCCCTGCTGACAGTAGCCTTTTATACTTTGATTGTCTTCAAAAAACATTTTCTTGATTTAAAATGATATTTGTAATAAGCAGGGAAAAAGTTACTGTTTCTGCAATTTCTCTCAAAATATTGCTTATGAATCATTGACCTAAACTCGTCATGACATGCATCACTGTATCTGTCATGGATTGTCTTTGCAATTGATATCTTCATCATCTTTATCACCACCATCGTCGTCATCATCATCATCATCACCATTACTTTCATTGTAAAATAGTGGTGGAGATAAAACAAGGACCCCCCCACAAAACAAAAACAAAAATGAAAAAAAACCCAGAATAATCCTTTAGTGTGGTTTGCGATTGTTCAACCAAATTCAGGCCCTAATTCATTTGAAATTTTACAGATTATTCTTTGATAAATATAGCGATGCCACAAGGTAAGCAAAACTGCGGTAAACCGCCATTTGCTTGCTTGTAAAATGCTCCTTGGTGTCAGATGCTAAAACGGGGCAATAAAGGATCAACTGCTGCTCTCATCTTATTCTCAGCTTCCATTTCTGCTCGCTACATGTGGCTGCTGTGCTTCAAATTTACTGAATGGTTTTTTTTGTTTTTTTTTAAATCTACTTAATGAATGAAATCACATTTAATACAAAAGTGTGATTGATTGCAAATGTTCGTTGGTTGTTCAGACTGTATGAAAATCTCTGAGATAAAAGAAAGGAAATAATTGGACATAATTTGGCATGTAAGTTTCTGATGTATGTGTGTGTCTATGTAACCATACACATATCCTCTAAGACTAATTTATTCTGTTTAAAGTTTCCCAAGGCAGCTTTAAATGAATTCTATAGCAACCTAAAGAAATGGTTAAAATCAAATATGCCGCATTCAGCATGAATAAATATATTTGCTTAAATTGAAGCTGCCATGAGGACAAATTAACCTCACAAATCTTTTTGATTGGTGTGTTTTTGGGAACCTTAAATGCAGCATGTTGGCCCCAGACTTCTCCACCACATTTTACGTCCTGTCAAACCTGGTAACCGTTTTCTGTATACAGTCTCTTCTATACCGTTAGGGAGAACCTGGTCAGCATTGACGAGCTTATCAACGTCATGAGACAGATCCAGAACATTCCGGAGCCCAAGCTGCAGAGTATCGCCGAGGCGCTCGACGAGAACAATGACGGGAAGATTGACATCAATGACGTCATCAAAGTAAGTTCATCTTCTTTGAGGAACATGTTTACTTGAGAAGCGATGATCTGTCCTTAGAAGCAGGTGGACAAGCAGAAGCCCACAAACTGTGATCAACCCTGAGCACTGATGAGGCAGGAAGAGGTCACCATTGATGAGTCTGGCCTAGAAGCTGATATCCAGCATTTCCCACAGAATTGCAGTGTCTATAAAGAAGAAGGGTCAACACTGCAAAAATGGACTCTTGCATAAATTATACCAACCTCTAGTGGCCATTTGAAGAACTGCACTTTTTGATACCTCTAAGTTGGTTTTATTTCTCATTCCTGCAGTTACTGTTTGGTGGGAACAAAAAGGTGTCCTGTAATTTATATATCCCAAAAGCTTCCCTTTGTTTAAGTCTGACCAAAACTTTTTTTCCTCCAGGTGGTGGAAATGATCGATAAGGAGGACATCGACATCTCCACCTCGCAGGTGGCTGACATCATGGCGTTGCTGCAGAAAGAGGAGAAGCTGATAGAGAAGGAAAAGGCCAAAGACAAGACAGAGAAGGAGCAAACAGCCACACTCAAAAGCTAACTCATTTTACTTAGTAGACAAAAGTGTTTGTAAAAATGAGCCCCAAGAGGTTTGTGACTGGTATCTGGTCATAGAGAACACTGCACAGCAGCTTGATCTGGAGAACTTGAAGGTAACAGCTGTCGCCTTCTGAAAATGTCATTTAGCTGTAAATTGAGCTATTAAAACATAATTTAAAAAATCTTTAAAAGAAGGCTCGCTTCCTTTTAAAATGTGCAAAATCAGCGAGAAACTAAAATGCTATCATATTAAACATTTCTGGACTGATTGTGTAAGATATGTGGATTTTTGGTTTGGTGTAACTATAGTTTATAAGTGCAGGGAACACAGTGACATGGAACTGTGGTTATTTTCCAAACTTAAGTTAATAATAAAGAAAGACATGTTTTGGGAAATACACTAGCAGATGTATTGTTGAAAGTTGTAGGTGAACCATCTTGCCTTTCAGTTCATTCATGTCATCATCTCATAGAAATGATTAATCATTTCTGAACTTTGCACAGTAAACATTGTTATTTCTGTCATTCCACTCAGTTTATTTCCTCATATGTTTTATTTATCCATCTTAAACTCATTGTAAAGCTATTTTTTTCATGAATTGTACTTTGGTGGCTTATCACTCGCTGTAATGGTGGCTGCAACCAAAGAAACAACATAAAAACAATAGAAATGTGTTGAAATTACAGGTTTTAAATGCCGTTTAAAAAGTGCGGTAGGCGAATTCAGGCTAAAATAAAAATATTAATGATTTTAGTTTATTCTTAGGGAGAACATAAATGTTTTTCATTAAAACCAAAACTACTGTACTGTCATTTATTTATTTTTATTTTGCACTAATGAGCGGTAGTGTAGTTTTCACAGGTACTCCTCTGGTGTTCACTCTTAGCTCTTTATAAATTGCCAAAGTTGCACTGTGGTGCATTAATAACAGATTGGAGGGACTTCAAAATTCAACAAGCAAAACAGCAAATTTCATATAGACAGTGTAGGATCAGTGTAGGGCCACGGGCCACCGAATGTCTCATGTTACTGCGAGCAGTCTGTCTCCAAATGTTCGTTCAATGGGGGAGCTGTTTGGTTTTCAGTTTGGGCATTCAGATGTTTTTGGGAAAATGACTAAAAAAAAACTTTTTTAAGGTCTGAAAATCCTTTTGAGTGTTGATGTCTCACTCTATCTCTGCTCTATTCACTCCTGAGCGAGTGAGTCTTGGGCTGAGTGAGTGTCAGAGCAGCCTTCCCTCACTTTAAATCATCCTGGCTGATTACCACCGAAGCACGCAAACCCCACAAATGATTTTGGGGACGGCTGTTTAAAGTTAAAGGGATTAACTGTGCAGTCATTTGTCTGGAGATTCATGGGATCAGAGTCACGTCCGTGTTAAGTGCATCAGTTAAATGCAAAGTGGCCTTCTTAATATGCAGATATTATGGTTCTCTTATTGTGTATTTATTTTTGAGGATTTAAAGTATTAGAGCTGTGAGGTTGTCAGTAATTCCAGGTGAATTTTAAAAGAGGTTTGGATGAATTTGAATCTGTAGATCACATACTTTGAAATTCAGGCAAAAACGGAGTCCACTTTCTTACTTTTTCCTTTGTGCTTTGCACTGTAGCCATGAATTTTTGTGGGATGTAAACAAGGATTCCTCAGGACTGTGTGATGATTTTAGATAATTACCTTTATCCTGCTACCTGTTCATGCATGTCCGTGTTCCCACTGCGAGCAGCTTGGCAATGAAATTTTTAACGAGACTGGCTGAATGTTTGGAAGTCGTTACAGCTAATTATTATTTTGCTCATTGCGGGTTACCTGAAAACCTAAAATATGAGTTTATGAACTCAAACCTTCGGTAGTGACGAAATCCAAAAACCTGCTCATGTATTTCTCAAACTGGATTCTTGAGCTGCCACACATGGGTGGTGTTTATCATGTTGCTCGGCGTGTCAACACACTGTAAAGCTTCCAGCCGCCTCCATCTGCTGAGTGGAACTAGTTTAAGGTCTTTGCCACCACTCTTGTGTTCCTCCACATAACTAGAGAAGAACCCGGGCGTGAACGGGGATGACTGAGTGGTATTTGAGATAACGCTGAGTGGATGACGCTCCGTTTAATCCATTCCCGGAATCCGCTGTCATACATGTGGATGATTAAGAGCTTGTTCATCTTCCATCAGGCATTGTCCCGGCACAGATCCAGTGCTCCCCGGTGGTGTGAAGGCTCTGCTTGCCCTGGGACCAGTCAGACTGATGGGTGCAGGGTAAACACTCGCCCCATACATGGGCCAAAGCCAGCTCCGCTGGAGGGTTGTGTTTAGGTTAGAGACGCTCCAGCAGGACGTGGCATGCTCTGTGCCGCATAAATCAGCAGCCAGTGTAAACATTTTTAAAGAACGTTGTGACACGTCTCGGTTGCACTCGGCAGGAGAACACGGTGTTTGTCTCACTCCCGCGCTTCACAGCTCGAACTCCGGGGAGCGCTGTGTACACGTTAGTACTGCCACTGTTTGTAGGTACGGAGGGCCAAAGGTCAGAGCAGGGGAAAAAGATGCGTACTGGAGTGTAAGACTGATGGAGATCAATACTCAGGGTTCCAGTGCAGGTCCAGGAAGGGTTGACATTGACAGGGGCTTCAGTCTACTGCAGTCACTGGATGTTGATGTGCAGTTACTGTTAACTTCTTGCTTCGATGTAGTGATTGTGGCAGTGATTTATGCTTAAGTCACTGTTGTGGTGTTTTACTAAGCTTCAAAAACACACACAGCTTCAGCTGAGTCCAGGAGACCTGATTAGTCAACCGCGAGATAATCTGCAGCTGTAT
>VUQK01021241.1:92313-110295 GCA_015106715.1 Bujurquina vittata | reverse complement strand
GACACGGGGAGAACATGCAAAGAAAGGCCCGGGCCTGTAAGGCAGCCAGCCTGTCACAGGGCTAACACAGAGAGACAGACAACCATTCACACTGGATGGATGGATGCATGGATGGATGGATGGATGGATGCGTGGATGGATGGATGGATAGATGGATGGATGGCTGCGTGGATGGATGGATGCGTGGATGGATGGATGGATGGGTGAATGGATGTGTGGAGCAAATATTGTCTAGACAAAAATCTTACCAGGTTTAGATATTTTTTTGCAAATAAACTATGAAATGGATTTTCAGTTTATGAGGTACACCAAGCTCCAACAGCCCTGCAGTAAATCCCATGGTTATGCAGCTCATAATGTTCATTTACTCTTTAGATGTAATTATTTTCAAGCCAAAATTAAAGCCTCATCAATGAAACAGAGGGTAGTGGTTACTGTACAAATCCACTGCTGCTGTTTTTACCCAGAATGCATCTGCATGACAGGTGGAAGGAAATCCCATTTTGTTCTTAAGGTATCAAAAATACATAAAAATGTGTCCAAAAACAGACACACTGCCTTTAGTTTCACTGAGAGCCAGTTCTCATATTTTGGTGGTATGACTCAGATGTGGAATGAAGTGTAAATTTTGGACCCAGTTATTAAATGTCCCGACATCTTTAACTCCTGGACTGGACTGATTAGCGACTCCTTTACCCTGGATGTTTCCACGTCACTGCAGTCATATATATATATATATATATATATATATTACATCAAATACAGAGCAGTTTGAGATTTAATATTTCTCCTCAGCAAAAATAATGCCTGATTAATTTCTGCTTGAAAGTCCAGCCTTAAGCATTTTGATCAATATGTGTGGAACTACCTGCCAATGCTGGACTCACTGAGTAATTAGCCGATGTGCTTGGCGGGCCTGACGGGGGTAATGAAGTCACACAGGCTAAACGCTGCCAGAAAGAAAATCAGCCCAAATAAAGACGGTTTCTCTTCAAAGCGCCGCATGTAAACACAGATAAATTAAGAGAGAACCATAAGATGCTTTAACATCACAGCAGCACAAATCATCCCTGAGCCCACATGCATTGACAGAAGTAGAGAGCCCATTCATTTGCACAAATATTAATTCCATCCAAGATTGAGGAAGAGTGCTATAAATATCTGCGACCGCCTGATTACTCTGGGAAGATCAAACGAAGACAAACAATGTACTTTCTAAACAGTTTGTTCTGAGAAAATTATGACAGAAATAACTGACAGCTCTTGATGAACAGGAACATCCAAAGATCAGACAAGTTTTTATTGCATCAGAAATTAATTCTAAAAATGATACATCACTCAATGGGTGTATTAAAAGCTTTCAGCTCCCGCTTGAAGAATTTTTGATTTTCCTGACAACGGAGTCTAATTAGACCAAACACATCTCTGTTTGTCTGACTGAAATAACTCAATTATAGAAACTCCAAACATCTGGCTGCACACTTGCAGAATTGATTAGAACATTTTTTCCTGAAATGATTAAATAAGACAGTAATCACTTTAGAGCCAGTTCCATCTCCATTAGAAGTGTGCAGAAGTCAAAAAATGTAGAACCTCAACTAATCCAATCACTGCTGAACCCACACTCCTCATTATGTGCCGCTGCATGTGAGGATGACAAATAGTCAAATGCAACTGTGTGCACAAAACATCATATTTGAAGTGGTTATGTTTTACTTAGCTTGTTCTTTCATCAGTAATGTGATGAATTCTTCCTGCTTTTATTTTTAGGTTGTTTTGCTCGTGGCAGACTCCACAGAGCGTTTGTCTGATTACAATTACCTATATGTGTCGTACAAGGGCATCAAATACCGCCATTCTGTCAAATCCCTCTGCTGTGCAGCGATACGAACATCGTGTCCTTTGGTGTCAGTGCCTCGATGCACCGCCTTCATCAGTGTTGGACACCAAGATAGCGCGATTTGCTTCCAAAGAATACAAAGTGTGCATTATAAGGCTGGAGGGGTGGTGGCAGAGGAAGTCACGGGTTTGTCAGCCAGGAGACTGTGGTTCATGTCGTGTTTGGAAGCTGTGTGTTGTGTACTTTGTTTCACTTTGTTATCACCAGGCAGCAGGCTCCAGGGCTGAAAAATGAAGCCAGTGCCAACGACTGCAGTTCCCAGAGTGTCCACTGGAGGCTCACTCCAAAAGGGAGTCATTCCCCGCAGACTCCTGTTTACAGCAGTTCCAGAGCAGATCGCTATCACCATAGACATACTGCTAGCCAGGGCAGCTATTCGCTCTCACGATCGTTCGGTACCGGAAGGACCTCGTGCTCAGGTGGAGCGAAAGTAAATGTTTTTCTAGCGTTCAAAATAAGCTTCCCTCCCTGTAACCACCATTAAACCTTTACTGGGAAACAGCTGGAGGTCCTTCATCAACCACCTGCTCAGTAAGTGAAAAAAAGAGAGCTGTGTAGCTGCTCCATCCACACTGTTTGTTTTACACAGCAAAAAACTGCAGTACAGAAGTTAAAATATGCAGATGAACTGTTAATACGAAAAATTATTTCTTTAATCCGATTACTCAATTAATCAACGGAATAATCGATAGAATACTCAATTCCTAAAATAATCGATAGCTGCAGCTATAAAACAAATAATATCCATATCTCCACTCTGCACACAAGCTGAAAGCAGCTGAAGTGCATGAAGAAAGAGGTATACTGGAGTGAGCTTGTGTTGTAATATATTTGTCATCTGGTGTGTGTGTGTGTGTTCTTTTAATCAAAAAGGATTCAGCCAACAACGAAATAAAAAATCAAACTCAAACTTTTACTCACACAAGGTTACAGACCTGTCTGGGGTGAGATTTAACCTGTCTAAGCTAGTACAGAACAGCTGGTTCAGGGCATGAAGTCCGAACCCCCCTCTTTCTAAGCCCAGGTCAACAATAATTCATTATCATATTTTATTACATCATTAAAAATATCTGAGAATGTGCAAAGCTGGTTGAGACTGGTTCTGGGGACTGTGGATGTTCCCTTATCGTTCTGTTTTGTCTCGTCTGATGCCTGCAGCGGGTGTTGCCGCTGCAGCCGCACTCTGGGACCTGTTTATAACAAACACAAAGACAAAAGGCCTAGACCAGCCTTGGTACCGATTAAAACGAAATGCACTTGTTCTCCATTGATTAGCAGTTTTTATTTCTACCTTGAAGGACAGTCTAATAAATGTTACTAAGGCAAAAGTGCATAAGATTATATTTATGATTTTCATAGAATTGATAAATGTAAATCAGCAAAGGCAAAACTGCATAAAATGACTGTATTATAATTGTATATGTAATTTTTATAAACATACTCCTATCACTTGTTAGCATTAGCTGATAACTTACCACTCCAACCATGTGCTAAGTACGGTCACTTATGACTTCATAAAACCAACATAAACCAAAACGCCAATACTGTCACTGTGGCCGCCTCCATCTTTCATATACAGATGGTTTTCATGTGCACCTTAAAGAGGGATGCTTTCCTATTGTGTTTACATGTGACGCCGTTTACAGTTGTGCATGCATGATAAGCATTGCCGTGGCACCAACACCAAGAACACATTGTACATGTACGAGAGAAACAAGCAGCCTGGACAAAGCAGCAGTACTCTGGGAATAAGAACACGCTGCATCACAGATGTATGCCAAGATTGCTGCGAACATTTTTCAACACTAGACCTTCAAAAGGCTTTGGCCAGTGGGCTTGTTACGTGTTCTCCTTCCTGCGTAGCCTTGGCCACCAACCCCATTACCCATGACAGGACAGAGGAGAGGAGGACAGAGCAGAATCCACTGTAGCCTTTAATTTCAGGAGAAGGAAGAAAAAAAAGTAATTGAAACTTTCTCTCAATGATTTGCTCCTTGATTTGACACCAGACTTTCCCATTGTCACAAAATCAATAGAGGCAAGACAGGCAGGGCCTAACTGGAAAAGGCTTTTGGCTTTTCATGCCGAGTGAAGGCGGGTGAGAGCGTCAGGGTTAAGTGATGTGTTTCTGACGCTGAGTGGGTCTGGGACACCCCATTCGCTCAGCAGCCCTCTGGAACCCGTGGGCCTAATGGCAGGGCAAATCACTGGGGGGAAGGGGACTGACTGGCTGTGATGCATGTGTAAGTGCATATGAGTGTGTGTGTGCTTATCTGTGGTCCGTGTCTGGCTATGAGTGCAGAGGAGAAAGCCTCTGGGGAATTGGATTGTTCATAAAACCAAGCCAGGGCTGCAATATAATGACTTCACTCACCTCCCAAAATCAAAATTAAAAAGTGGGGCACCACAATGGACAGAGCTATTATCATTGTAATAGTGCAGACAGAATCTGCCAGCTGTTGTGTGTGTATGTGTGTGTGTGTGAGAGAGAGAGAGTAATCTTTGTGTCATCCCCTGTGTCACCCTGTATGTTATGAATAAATACAAATACAAGACAAATATCACTGTTGTCAGGCAGAAAATCTCCAAAATGTCAAGTTGACAGGAAATGTCAGTGAAGTTAAAGCTGTAATCCTTACAATCCTGAAGATTTTTATTACATTAAATTAGGTTTTTGGACTATTTATGGCTTGCATTTATGTGCATTTGTGTTCAGCTGTTAATTTTGTAACTGTCCACCTACGAAAAAGGACAGCATGGCCACAGACTGAGACTGCTGTCTGCAGGGATTAAAGGGGGAAGTAATGACGCATCACGGGAACGAAAACTGTTGGTGTGCTTGAAACAAAATAGTTGGTGCAAAACAGGAAGGATGTAAAAATGTTATTCCGTGAAAACATTATTGTCATTGCTCATTCCACTTTCCTACAGTGAACAGGTGACCAGGACCAAGAAGGTATTCTTTAACATGTAGTTACTATAGTTACTATTATTATGAAGATGTAGTTACTTTAAACTAAAGAGTCAAACAGATAAATATTTGTATCTAACGCTAAACCGACCTTAACCCCCGAGGGATCAGAACATATTCACACTGATCAGTCTGTATCAGTGATTTTGCTACATGCAGGTATCAGATCAAACATTAAAACCGCACTCGTCACTCGTGAGACATTTTGGAAAGCAACAACCAAGAATGAATTTGCTTTTAGATACTGCTGCACATCTTAAACACAACTATGGACTCACTAAACACACATTTGGTGAAACAGGCAGAAACCGCAGAGGTCGGCACCGTGAAGCAGGATTAGGGGCTTAGCGAGGTAGCCGCGGGGTTAACCCTGCGTTTTCAATGTCACGAAGGCGGCTCGCTTCTTACCGGGGCAGATCTCCATGGTAACTTACCCTGCAGACCCCACCCGCTCCAGAAAGCAGCCTCATTCAGACCTCAGAGCAGAAGCAGCAGCAGGGTGTTAAGTTTTTAATTACCCTCTTTGCCTTTCACTGATGATCATCAATAAGAAATATAGAGCCAACATCGCTTGGATTCTCTTTTTTGTTTTTGTGTCAGAAGTTTTGATTTTGTGCCATTTGAATTCTTTTTAAATATCTGTTTTTTTTTCCTTTATTATTTTAGTAAATTGTGAGTTTGATTTCTTGACAGAAGAGTTTGTCTTTGTTTTATTGTAAGAGCGGTTTTAGTTTTCTCGGTGGTTCCCATCTGCTCCTCCCTGTTGTCGTTCTTGTGGTTGATTTTTGTATTTTGTTCCACTTTTACTTTGTTTTTTCCTCCTGTGTGACTGTCAGCTCATCCTATTAGCCCTCACCTGCATTAATTACTTTCAGCTGTGCCTCGTTCCCCACCTGTCTCCTGCTGTCTAATCAGCCCTCTCTGTGTGTGCAGTCCTGTGCTCCTCTTTGGGAAGTTACCTTTTTATGTCCCCGCTTCTTCCTTTTCGTTCTCTGGTTTTTGGTGTTTTTCCATTTCCATTTCTTTTCTTTCTTTTTGCGCAGCTGCATCCTTGTCTCTACACGTGCATCCTATGCAGTGATATCACCCTGAAACAGAGGACCCGAGCCCCTGTTCTTTACTTGCTCTCAGCTCTAAAATTCAATAATCATGTCAGAGGGCTTTGATACCTCCTATTCAAGGTTAATTTACACAGTCAATACTTTACAGCTTTCCATCGTGGATTCTGATGAACTTTATTTAAATGGCTCTTTTCCAGCCCTGCTTACTAAAGCATCCAGTATTCACACACATTCATACAGTGCATTAAAACAATATATATACAGTGCATTGCACACCTCATCCATGACAAAAGTAATAATTGAACACAGCAGTACGACTTTGGACTCATTTTTTAAAGCTCTAGTTTTTTTTGGTTTTCTTGGTCCACCAAGGCCTAAAGGTAAAGAACAAATAAGAATAACTTTATTGATCCCAGAGAGAAATTCATATGTCTGACAGTTCGTCTGCTATTTCTATGATAATTAAAGAGAGCCTGATGGCTGTGGGTATCTCTCAGTTTTACAGCAGACAGAGGGGAGTCTCCCAGTACTGATGTTCTTTGTTCCAAAAAGATGTTATAAAGATCACAGTTGTTCAGGATGGCTTCTAATGTCGGCGTGTCCAGTCCGGCTCCAGTTACAGAGCCGGCTTTCATCCAATCAGGCGGAAGGAGACAGAAACATGACTGAAGTCTCCTGAAATTATGAAGAGTGCCTCTGGATGTTTAGTCTGTATCCTAGCAACAGTTTCATGGAAAACTTCACGTGGAACTTCGGCTGTTGCCTCGGGTGGTACGTACACAAATATTACTGAATTCTCTTGGTACAAAATATGGTCGCACACCGACTGCCAACACCTCAACTCACATCTTCTCCTTGACAGTGACCTTTCTTAGCTTTACGTCTCTGTGTGACTGCATGAGGGTGAAAGCAGGTACTGTAGGTCCACATTAGAGTCCGAAATGTTCAGTAAAACACACCAGACTGCACCCACAATATACTATCTTCACCAATATCTCCAGCTCATCGCTTTTGTTGGGCAGAGTTGATGTTTCCCATGATGCCTGCTGGCAGAAAGCGCCAACAGGCATCACTTCCAAGCCTTCACCTTTGCACCAGCACGGAAACCCCCAAAACAGCTCTTTATCTCAGCAGGAGTCGGGTGGTACTTCAGTGAAAAGAGCTCTTCTCCCCACAGAAGCATTCATCAGGCTAAAAACAAACACCAAAAATAAAGTAAAGCTGAGTGAAGATCAGCGCTGCCAGACTTTGCTGTTATCAGTTGGAGCGCATGTTGTGGTCTTCATATCTTCATGTCTGTAAAATTCATTTAAAAATTAAAATTAAAAAAACAAAACAAAGCTGTGAATCATAAAGACTTTGCTGTGGAATGATGCAGAACAATGACCTGCAGATCCTATTTTTAGCAACATCATTATGTTTAAAAACTGAATTATTGCTTTGTACTATAGAAACTCAGAAAGCTGTTTTTTCTTTATTTTAATGACTTTTGAAAACCTTTTTAAAAACCCAAATGGTCCTTTTAAAGCAAAAACAAACAAACTCAAGGTTTTTCCCCCCAACAGCTACAATATGCAAAACAGCGCATTCAGCTGACCTTACCATGAATGAGTGTAATGAAGCAAATGACACTGAGTTCAGCACAAAGAACTCGAGCTTTGAAACAGAAGCGTGAGTTCCTGAGAAGCTTGAGTAAATGCTCTTAGGCAAATAGAGAAGGCCGGAGCCATTTGGGTAAGTAGAGAGCAATTACACATGAGGATGATTTAAGGGGATGCTGTCACTGTGGTTAGGAGGCAGGACCTCTGCAGATGAAATGAAAATGGCCCGTATAATGGCAGGAGCGACATCGCAGTCACTTTAGACGGACCGACTATTACAGCACGTCAACACCGGCATGAAAAAGAGCAAAACTATGAGGACGGCAATTAGGGAACATGAAAGAAAATGGATCGCAGCAGCATCGGTGCCGAGGGGAAGCTTCCAGCGAAGGACTTCGGAGTTAATGCTGTGATTTATAGAATTTGTCATCACAGACATGTATGTTATAAATTTCCCCACTGCAGTAATAGCCATAATGAGGTCACCAACTGTACAGTGTCATCTCAGCACTTTGGGGTTCACACACAGAATGGAGAGGTTACCTGAGCAGCATTTGGAATCATTAGAGTGTGGCATCAGTCACCAAACATTATCTTAATGCAAATGTCAGCCTGACTTTGAGCCTCGTGATAACTCTGAGTCAGTCAGATTGGGGGAAATACAGCCAGTGATCAGTCAGCGCGGGTCATCATTTACAATCTACAGCTGAGATAGGAACGCTCATCAGCAGCATCATCATTATCCACACCACCACCACCATCATCATCATCATAATCATTATGTAAATACGCTCTCAACATTTTGCAGTTTGGATCCTGGACGGCACAGCAGGCCCGTCTTACATTAGCATGTGCATATTTCAGTGTTTTCCTGAGAATGCGCCACAGCAATTAACACAGGATTAATTGGCATCTTTATCTCATTAGGGCCAATCTGATCAGAGTATGATGAGGTTTCAGCATACTCCCATTTGTTTAAGCGGATTGTCGTAATTGCTGTCATTATTATGGGCTCTTTAGCGTCATCCATGGCCCTCCTCTCCCTGCCTGGACTCCATAAAGCCCAGCCATGTGTCACGGCTCAGTTTAGTTAACCCCTGGAATGAGCCCGGTGGTGCCTGCATGTGGTTAACGGCCGAGTGGTGATTAGCTCTCACACATCAGCCCATTAACAAGTTGCCCCTCCCCTCTCAAGCTGCCTTTGTGTTCTCTCCTAACTGCAGTCCCACCTCCGCAAATAAAAACTTTACAGGGCCCACGTGGGGCGTGGGCGTGGATGCACACCGCAGAGCTGGTCAAACCCATGTTAACTTCAGGGTGGTGTGTTTTACAAAGCCCCAGGGCCTCGTTCATCAGTGCTGCAGAGGGCGTGCCGTGTACATGCCATAAAAACAACTGCTATTACATTATAGACAATGAGAGGGAATTATTGTCATTTCATGCACTGATATTAAGGTTTCAAATAGCGGTGATATTTGAAAGGAGGTTTCTACTCCCAGAATGTGTGTTTTACAGCACTGTCACTGTAATAAATACACAAGGTGGATCCAAAGCATATAGCATCAAAAGACAGTATTTCTGAGAGAGGGAGCTATTACTTTAGCATGAACTCAGATCTACTACCCACTAGAGAGAAGTAAGAGACAGCAATGGAGATATAGTGTACAATAGAAAAAGGGAGCCATTGATCCCGCAGAGTGCAAACTTTACACTTGCTGCTAAGTTCTCTAAAGGGGGCAATCAAATTTTATATGCTCGTAACTATTTCACCCCCTCTAAATGTTAACAACTGTGCACTCACACTATACGGCCCATCCCCTTTGTTGATCCGCAACAGCGATGAGCCCCATCTTCATGGATTTGCAATATAATAACAATCTGTGTTATACAATATAATGATCCACTGACAACTAGTGTCTTAAAGTAAATTCATAGGGCCAATATATTGTCCGCACAAGTCAATCAAGTCCTTTGGGTGCTCTAAAAGCACAGAGGAGAGGATTTATCTGCCAAAATCTTTGAATGGGGAGTTTGATTTACTGTCTGTTAACTTCTACAGTAACTTTACATCTTGGGAAGGCTGTGGATCTGTTAAAAAAGAAGTAATGGTGGGAAGTGCATATTTCTATACAACCTGACTTTTGAGGCAACCGTAAAATATACAGAAGAACATCACCCCCGCCATCAATCAACAATTCCATGAAATCAAACTACATCTTTCTTTAGAATTCCCAAAAAAACCAACAAGTGTGCCAAATAAAGACACTCTGCACGCCCGTGTGAACATGTGACTTCAAAATGTTGGTAAGTTAATTGGTTGCGACATCCTTTTAAGACATCCTCAAGTTTTGACTTCTCTGGTTTGTGGACGTAAAAAATTAAACCAGGCTTTGAGGCAAAGGGAAACAAATACCACTTAAGTGTGTCATGAATGAGAACCAGTCAAAATTAGACAACCATGAGCTCCATCAGAGCCCTGACAGTCTGTCTTTATGTGACAGCAGCTGCCACCAGTTGTACCCACTCACCTATGCCTCTGAGCACAAACAAAGCTTTGATTTTCTCAAATCCCCCCCCCAAAAGTACCCCGCCATCCCCCACCCAACCTCCACCATGTGTAGAACGATGACAATGACAACACACTCCACCCTGCCGCCCCTCATCTCTCTTAACACAATCTGAGAAGGCACATAGCCATCTGTACCTCCGGGGAAGCTGCTTCTTCTTCAAAGAGCAACATGATCAGCATTATGGCATGTGAAAGACTCCCTCTTTGACTGGGGAGAGTAAATCAGTCACAGAGCTGAAGACTGACACACTCAGAAAAAGGCACGTTGACACCCACAGCAAGGCTGGAAGCCCACAAGAACTTTAAACACATTCTGCCCCGCTGCTGTCACCAATCCATTTCATTGTCTCATTCTTCAGTACGCATTACTGTGTCATTTAAAAAGGCACTGAATATGTTTTAGATAAGATCTACAGCAACGGAAGAAGTCTTTCAATGAAAAGCTTGCATGTGCTGTGAGGGGGTCACAGAGGTCCATTTATTGGGGCAAGAATCTGGGAATCCACAGGCTAGTTTTAAGACTCAGTGGGCGATGGTCACTGAGTCGAGATATATCTGAGCCGAGACTTCGGGCCTTCCACCATCGCTTACAAATCCAGACACATTTAAAAAAGCTAAAATCCCAAACAATAAAGAAAAATAAAATCAGCAAATGTAACCCTCTTTCACTCTCACACAGACTCTAAGACTGCTCAAGACTGATCCATCAGCAGAACTCAGACTACGAGTAGCCTACAAATGGAAACCAGAAAGCTTTCCATGCCAAAAATCTTCATATACAGATATCTGTTTATAGAGGTCGGGGGCAGCCGAACACCAGGTTAGTGCTGCAGATCAGTATTAAATCGGTCAAAAATCTGCATGACAGAATAATAAATTATTTATTTTGTAATGTGAATTTTTGCATTTTGCTTGCTGGGTTGTGGATTGCCCTGTGTACAAGAGGAGCAGTTTAAAAAAAAACAACTTTTTGATAAGTGAACACTGAAGACAGGAAAGTAGAGAGAGATGAGGGGAGACATGGTGCCCCATCCCTGACCCTGATTCATATCTTATCAAGCACTTTCTCATAGGGGGTCGTGTTGACTGTTGGGTTCTCTGTAATTATTGCAGGGTCTTCACCCTACAATATAAAGCACGTTGAGATGACTGTTATGATTTGGTGCTGTATAAATGAAATTGAATTGAATTGAATTGAATTGAATTGAATTGAATTGAATTGAATTGAATTGAATTGAATTGAATTGAATTGAATTGAATTGAATTGAATTGAATTGAAATGAATTGAATTGAATTGAATCAATGCAGACATGGTTACATGAAAAAAGTTGACACTATGATGCAGTAGCTCATAGACTTGAATCTCTCACATCAATGTGGTTCATTTGGCCCACTCTTCAGTTCATTTACGTTTCAGGCATTTGTTTGTGTGCAGCTCTCTCGAGGTCCCCCATAGCATTTCATTCAGTGTTTCGTGGTCCACTTTCAGCTTTATCTGTCCTAAAGATGACCTCATATTTGGCTCTAGAATAATTTGGTATACAGAGGAGCTCATTAACGACTCAATGACTGGAAGGTGCCCAGTTCCTGCTGCTGCGAAATAAGCCCAAATCATCAGCCCTCCACCACCGTGCTGACAGATGGTGTTTGCACTGATATGTGGTACTATGCATTATGGGCATCTCCACTTTGGTTGTGTCCAAAGGACATTGTTGCAGAAGTTTTGTGGTTTCAGATGCAAGATTTCAGTCATAAGCTGTGCTGCCATGTGTTTCTTAGCGAGAAGAGGCTTTCTCCTGGCAACCCCTTCAAATAAGCCATACTTGTCTAGCCTATTTCTGATTGTACTGTTTTGAATTTTAATATTTAACATGATAACTGAGGCCTGTAGAGTTTGAGATTTTGCTCAGTCTGCTTTGCTGGAGTGTCCACTTCTGCTTTAATAGAGGTGCTCACACGCTGATGATCAGTCAATCAAGTGCATTTGATTATCAGCATCAGACTGCAGCTTATTCCTATGGAAGCAGTAAGGATGTACTTACACACACACACACACACACACACGCACACGCACACACACACACACACATATATAAAACATCTTTACTTTTATTGATACTGCTGGTGCTTCAGTAAATTCGACGGGTGGCTGCTGAGGTGTCCTTTTGGCAATGATATATTTGGTAAATGGTGTGCAATTCTACAAATACAATTCTCCTAATGAAAAAAAGTCTTTTTAGCACCGGGGCTCCACGTTTATTAGATACAGACAGCAGCATTGCAGTCCATAATGCAGCCAATATTGCAGTCAATAAACTTTGTGGGAAGCTTCAGGGATCATGCACTCAATTACAACTGAACCACTGTGAAGCACCTACAGCAAATGTCTCTGATGCAGCAGAAATATTCATGTCAGTAGTGCCCTACAGAATTCAATAGCCCTGCTGCCTTTGAGGAGAGACAGATGAATAATCAGAAAGGGGGATGGGGGATCCAACATGAGCGAAGCTTTGGTGGAAAAAAGAAAAAAGTGAAAAAGCTGAGCAGCCTTTGCTCTGCTTGGCCTTTGAAGTCCTTCCTCTAGCAGACATTGGTATAGAGACACACACACAAAGGCACACAGGCTCTCTCTCTCCTCTTCCTCTGTCTTCTCTCAGCTCCTCTCTTCTCCCTCTTTCATCTCCTCCACATCCCTTCATCTTTACCCTTGGTTTGCTCCAGGGATCCCCCGTGTCCCCCACTACTTACCACTTGTTTGCTGTCCGGATTTTGATTTCTGCTCACAGAAAGATCAACAGCACACTTTGGGTCCATTTCTCCAGCTACCACGGCTTTAATAACGGCAACAAAGACAAGGCTTTTCAACTGCACTGACTCACATCTATTTGTTATTCATAGCCACTATCATTTCCCCAAAGCACCGAAAAATATGCATGTGGAGCTGACTTCATGATTTCTCTAAAACATGAAAAGAGAGCATACGCTGTGTGGGTTTCTCAAAAGTATTGAATACCACTCTGAACTCAAGTTCTGCAAAGAAAAAGTTCACTGTGAACTGTGTGTGCTGCACTCCAACAGTGAGCTCCAGCCAGAATAAAGTAAATAATATGGTTTACACAATGGATCAAAACAGATCCTGCAAAATGTGGTTTTAAACAACGATAAGCATCAAAAGGCCGATTTTTAACCACGGGCACAGTTATATATGCGGCATGCTGTGCTCTCTGGCCGTGCAGACAGCCGCAGCCTGGTTCTGTCTCAGTAAAGGTTCTGTGAGCCTCCAGGCCAGCCATCACACCAGGCATGAATCACGGAAATGTCAAGTACGAAGTCTGCCACAGAACACAGAGAAGAGCCTCTGCACTGCGAGGCAACAGCCGGTGAAATAAAGCACAATCCCAGGCATTATGGTAGGGGTGCATCAGTAATTATCTTATAATCGAAATCACAATATAATCACTGGCAAAGGGGCGCGCTAAACAGCCAATAAAATCAATGCAATAAAATTTTAGCTTCAGCTAAATACGCATATCAGCTGACTGAGAGCAAAAAACAAGAACAGCCTGTATGGTTATGTTTTAATGGAACTGCTAACAAGACTATGTTTGCCAGTACAGGAGGGTCTGACTTTCTAAAGGTTGCCAGGATGGATGATGAGTGGAGATAACATTCAGGCCCTGTGATGGTCAGTTTTAAAATTATTGCCAAGTTAGAGATGGGTTGATGGTTGCTGAGTTGTATCCTCAGCTATGGCTGATGGTTCTACTGCATCACATGATGCAGTCAAGCAATACAGAGTTTAACCAAAGTGTTATTATATACATCACGCACTCCACGCATGCTTCTTGCTGCTGCTGATCTTGCACCCTCGTCAGTTGTTCTTTTCTATAATGTTAATATTCCTTATATTTTATACTTGTGTGTGTTTGTCTGTCTCTCTGTGCTGACCTGGGAACAGCAGTCTGAAGCAAACCCTACCTAAGACCCTAAACTGAATAATAAGCCAGGAGAGTAAAGGGATGGATCTCTGTGCTGTCTCGTTTCAAATATCACCATGTGAGGTAGTTAAAGTTCGACATTATAACACATACACAGGAAATGCTTTTTGAGAATTTGGATTAAATTGGAGAAAAAGAAAGAGGGAAAAATGTGCAAAAATTCTTGAAAGACAGTTCAGTGTTTTATAGCTGCTGTTTCATGCTGTAATCAGGATGCTGCTGATATTCCTCAACGCCACTTTTTGGCTGTGTTACAGAAACTTTTTTATCATGCAGTTTATAGTAAATAGCTTCACAAGACATAAATTCCATACATATTAAAATTAAATCGTCTATAATGTATGTGACAGAAACAGAATAGAAACAGTGTTTAGTTTCTTTTTCAACCTCCTCTTATTATTATGCAGGTTATTATGTCTTCATATTTATACCTATAAGAAAATATGCTTTTTAAACATACAGTACATATACAGTATTACATTTCTATAACAATAGCAGCAATAATGACACATGTAACAGGTTACTGCAGGTCAGCAGATGACATTAGGACAGCAGAGCTCGGAGCTCTCACACGGTTCACATTATAAAAACCTGTTGATTAAAGCAGCTATGATTAAACCAGAGGTGATACAATGTCTCCTTGCTCTCACTGAGGACTTACAGTTCTAACCTTTATACCATATCACCTTGAGGAAATGGGCCAGATGATTAGGGGGGTGTTAGTGGGCTGCTATTTTTACACCTCAGTCTCCCTTTCTGTCTGTCTTATTATCTTTTTCTCCTTCTTTCGGGAAACAAATTGTTAATAAGCCCTATCCAAGGTGGCATAATGACCTTTCAGTTCACTTACCTTAAAATATTCAGAGTTAAAGAGGGTTTTACCTGAAGCGCAGTGCCATTGTGGAGCACGGATAATGGGAGCAAAGCTCGCTGGGTAATATGGAAGCGAACACCAGGAGAGCCAAACTTCTTCACGGTGACAACAAATGTTTGAACCATCAAAATTTGATCTGCGACAGATTGCCAGCAACTGCAGCAGGTACGCTTTACCATATATGAATGCTCCTCCAACAGATGGATGAAAGATGTGCAGTGCACAGCAAATCTGGAACTCTTAATAATTCAGCAACTTCTTGTGTGACATTGACTGCAGTTTAGCTCACTCTGAAACTGGGCACAGATGGAAAGGCAGACTTGTCTCTCGCAGCAAACACTACACTAACAGGAGAAGTCCCCAGAGAGAGCAGGGAAGAAGTGAAATAGGTAAGGACAGACAGACTGCTGCACGAGCCCACTGAGACCCAGAGAGACTGCTCCTCAGCTGTGCCTGTTCAGCTGCTAACAGCTTGAGCTGCTGTGCCACATGCTGCTGGCGACACTTCCTCCTGTTCACCAGTTTAATTTGTGCTGAAATTAGAGTCCAGCCAAAATCTGCCAGGTTCAAATTGAACGACCGGACCCAAAATAACGCAAGTTATCCCCACAAACCTTTAAAAACCTGCATGTGCCATTACATTAGCACACGCAGCAGACCAAGTTCTTAAAGGTGAAAGCATATCAGCGTGTTGGAATACATTTTTCAAATATAACATCTCTGGACACACACACACACACACACACACACACACACACACACCTACCTGTATAGGAAGAGAATAAGAGACAAACAACCACAGTCACAAATGTAGGGTATCAGAAAAAGAGAGAAACCTTTTCACAGCATTTATTAACAATGTTGCCAACTTTGTTTTTGGATGAGCATCTTTTTCAAATAATTCTATAGTACTGGGAATATTTCATGCTTTAATACATTTAAAACGAATGATTTGGGTGGGAGATACTTTGGGGAAGAAAAACAGACTTTGACTGGGCATCTTTATTTATGCCGAGCTTGACTTGTGCCTGTTAATCCAGCCTTAAATCTGATTGGTGCTTCCCATTTTGTTGCCAAGGAAACCCGCTGGTTTTATTCCCCTTGAGCACAGAGATCCGCTGGTATCTCCATAATAACATTTCACTTCTACGGACTTTGAAGTGAGTTTATTTCTCTTGCACTCTGTCGCATTTTAATGATTTTTCTTTTTTTTTTTAATAGGTTCAAATTTTGTTTGTGGTGTTAATGTAAGGGACTTTTCCAACAAATTTCACATTGCAGTGTTACTGTGATACAATTAGCTCCACAACAGGACGTATTATTTGTCAGATAATTGCATCAAACACAAACACAGTCAAAAGGTCTGGTTCAGTGAATCGAATTAGCTGAAGTCCAGCAGAGTGCTCACCTGTCACTCAAAGGGACTTTTAATCCAAACTTCAGCTCTGACACGTCTGAAAGAGACAGGTTAGGAAAGTCCTAAATAAAAGAAGATTTAAAGAACAAAAATTGCTCTGAGCAGCGGTGAGGAAGGCGGGAATTAGAGCAAAACCGTGCTTGGACCGACTTTTTATTTCTGCTGTAAAGTCTGTGTGGATGAACTCACAGGAGGAAGTCCAGTCTTTGTCTTTAGCTACAAGAAGCATAACAACTAGAGGAAGCCTTTGTTCCAGGTTCTGTCTTGGATCTGAATTACTTGCTTATTTCACAGTAATGAACAGCTCATGATGTCTGCGTGTGAGCACAAAGGTCCTCCACATTTCATGTCTGCGTCCACGTTCAGAGGGTGTGCACGGCTGACTGACGCTCATCGTGAGCTTCAAATGCATTTTATAATCTTTGCAATGTAATCTGCATTACTGGAAATATTCAAAATATTATTTTGCTTTTTAAAAATTTTGTCCACAAAACAATAAAGCAGCTCCTCTTACTGCTCAGATCATATTTTCTAGCATTTTTGGGAATATTCGGAACCCTGGACAAAATGTTTGGATGTTTTGTAGACTGTGAATTGATCTAAACTGTAGAGGATGACAAAGAATAAATACTTGAATGTAAAAAGTGTTATTAGCTGTGAGTTAAAATGACCTTATTGTAACGATACAATATGCAATATAACATGCACTATGATTGCATAATAGCTTGAGTCAAACCAGGTTGGTGAATATAAAACTATTACAGCCTGAAGGGTGTGGTATGAATACAGTTAGTCTGTTTGTCATAATCAGATGAGCAGAGTTGAACACTCGGAAAACACATGACACACCATGTGTGGAAAGATTTTTCCAAGGATGGCTCTCTGTGCCTCTCAGACACTTGCCCACTAATTATGACACAGACTTAAACAAAAGTGTCATTTGTACAATTTGCCAAGTCACCATGGGTGAGGTTAGCTGTGTCTCTCTACAAAGAGTTTATGAAACTTTCATAAACAGAAATTAATTAGCAATTCCAAACTTGCTGCCAAGTTCATAAATAAACTGGTGAAACTGGTGGTTGTCCATGTGGCTGAAGCAAACCTGCACTGTCAGCTGTGATGAGAGGTGAGATGGCAAAATCTCCAAATCAGAGCAAAAAGTTCCAAAGTGCAAGGAGAGGTGACAAAATAAACATTTTGGATTTGGGTGAGCAAATCTTCTAACTGTGTAAAGACCAGCGCTGCATTCACGTTGTGTTGGTTCCTGTTGTTCTGACTCGTGTCACTGGATGACTAAAGATAGCAACTGCCAGTGCTGTTTGCACAGTGAGTGCATGCATGAAGCCACAACTATCAATTTACAACCAAGGCCAAATTTCAGTGCTGCTGCAGCATGGGTGTGACACTGGTGTTATTCACAAACACCATAATGTGCTTCTAACATTAGACCAGCGTTTGAGTTGGCACACCCTGCTATACCACTCACCTTAACCACAGCTGCCATGTGCAGATGATGTGAGAATGGACAAAATATCTATCCTAATTTAATAAATTTTCAGAAATGCACAGGACGAATCGACTGTGTCAAACA
>VUQK01021241.1:77972-92293 GCA_015106715.1 Bujurquina vittata | reverse complement strand
TAGATATTTTGTCCATTCTCACATCAGCTGCCATGTGCAGATGATGTGAGAATGGACAAAATATCTATCCTAATTTAATAAATTTGCAGAAATGCACAGGACGAATCGACTGTGTCAAACAGGCCAATCACAATCTTTGTGCACCTGATGTGTAGTTACTTTTCTTGAGAGGTGCATATCAGGTTACTGCGTAGGTTACTGCGTAGGTTACTGCGTAGGTTACTGCGTAGGGTTCAGAGGGGTTTCCGGTTAGGTACATGAGCTCCGCAAAGACCCAATGCAGAAGTCTAAATAAGGTGATAGACCTTAAAGACTTCCCTGATGAGTTTATGGACTCAGTCACTCATCTGTTATTCCAAGTGTCAGAAAGGTGGATTAGCCAGGATGTGCTCACTGGCCAACAACCTGAGGAGCTATAAGAGGTTGATTGTGCCAGTTTACTCTACTGGTTTCATTTCAAGGCTTCCAAACCGGACTTCAGAAACGGGTGACCTCATATTTTAACCTGATAACCGCAGCCTTTGTTGCTACTTGGATGAAAGTTTGGATTCATCAATAACAAGAAGTCTGGAGTCTATTTTTCTGGTCTTAGTTGTAAAATGAGCTGTTGCATTTTGGCTGAGCTGCATGTTATTCAAAGCTTTTTTGGACAGACCAGAGAGAAGAGCTCTGAATTAATCAAGCTCACTACTGGCACAAGCAACTGCTGGGGGGGGGACTCATTTGGGGTTCAGTGTTTTTTGCCAGGGATGTGCGTTTTGTTGTTTAGCAGCGTCACTCCAGAACTTTAAAAAGATTTCGCTTATTTCTCTGCAGCTGCAGCCCATTTCATACCCTGAAATGATCAGTGTTAAGTGAGAAACTGAAGAGTATGTGTATAAATTTTTGTCAATTTTGAATTCAGTGATTCCCTAATTCCATGTGCACATGGATTATTCATAAACAAAGATTTAGCCACTCTCTGTGTGACTGCAGGGAGGTTTGACTGCTCAGTGCCTGTTGGCAACAAGAGAAACTTCCACACAACTTGGCACAGCTCCTTCAAGACCTCTGAAAACCCCTGGCAGTGCATGAGTCACACATACACACACACGCACACACACACACACACACACACACACACACACACGCACACGCACACACTTCATGAGGATAACTTCCACTTCAGCTGGTTAGGTGGACTGCCTGGTCTCTTTCTCTCTCACACTCATTTTCTCCCCCCATTTCACCCTTTCTTTTTCTCACTGTGCATCTAACGGACATCCCCGAGGCACCAGTAGTTGTTAGTGTCTCGCAGTGGAGGTGGCGGTGGGGGCCGAAGTGCAACACGGTCTCATTACCTCCACATGCTCACCCTGCAGCCCGCAATGGGGGCCTGCGATGAGGGGTGGCGGACAGAGCCTGATTCGTTTTGATGTTGCGCACATAACGAGGCTCCCCAGTGTTACTCCCTGTCCCTGAGTGGAGCCCCGAGGTGCCTGACGCGTGGCCGACGCCGTGGCTGCATGAACGCCTTGCCGCAGCATCCCCAGCAAACCTCACAAAGGTCATGGAGTAATGTCTGCTGAATTTCTGTGTCCTCGGGGCTTTTCTCATTAGCAACCCGGAGTGGGTGGATCTCCGGCGTCAATCAAGAAACACTCTAAGGATCTCCCAGTAGGATAGAGAGAACAATACCACGCTGTACTCTCTCTGTAACAAAGCAGACATGATACAGTTGGGACTCTGCTGCAACCAAACCTCAGGAAGTTGCAACTAACTCCTCTATCCCCTCACTCTCATTCTCATACACTTCCTGCCAGCCCATTTTCCGACCACATGCATCGCACCGTCACACATATCCTGCACTTAATCTCCGCAGCTTGGCCTCCAGACTGACAGTTGAGCTTGATAAGCTATCTGGTTTTCCATTATTGTGTCTGGGATGATGACTGAGAGCATGTACACATGTACGGCTAACACCGAGCTGTGTCTGGCTCGCTGATGCTTCTAACTGGTAGAGCCTAATACCACCTGATTGCCAGCGCTCAGAGAGGCTTTGCTCCCAGTCTGCCACCCTCTTCACTGCCTCCTCTCCCAGCTCTGTTGTTTGGTCTCTGGAATAATCTAATAGGCACATCACGCCTGAGATACTCCGGCCTAATATTGCCTCTCAGAGGCAGCTCAGATGCGGCTGGGAGTGAACGCCAGCTGACTGTTGAAGTATTCAGTCATGACAGGGGGATGGAAAATTTAGATGCAGCTTTTTATACATTTGAATTATAGCTTAAAAAGTTGTCTGCATCAAAACTACAATTCCTATGACTCCATTTCTGCATCGCATACTGTGATCTGAGATTTACTGCTGCTAACACTACTGTTAATGTAATACGTCATAAATAAAGGGCCAGTTCAGCCAAATGCTGAACTTTATCCAGTGGTATGTAACATAGACTGTATATATAAGATGGACATCCTGACGGCACCCTTTGGTTTATGGTTTTGAATGTTTATGAGGGTTTAGGAGCTTCATGAGATGAGCTTCAATTTCTTTATTTTTTAACAAAAGGTTAAGGTTCTAAGTTAGCAGCTAATGCTAGCAAGCTCGGCTAGCATGATTCATCCACAGACTCTGTAGGTCCATTACATAAACACACCTGATGATTAGAACTGGGGAAACATACAAATACTTTTCACTGAGCACATCTGAGGCACACATTTCTCTGGATGGAGCATGTTTGCTCTACTAGGCGCTAAAAACCCAAACATGGTTAAAGAGGTTCAGGTGCAGCCTGGCAGACGGTGGTTGTGGTTCAGCCACTTGTGTTGGCATGACAGACCCCTAATGATGAAAACATTACGTTTTACGTACCAATTTTTTGTACCAGGGTTTAAATATGTTTTCTGTTCTAAAGCTGGACATTTTAGCATCCGTGTTCATTGAGACTGATTGTTTTTGGATCCAGCCATTTGAGGAAGTGGCTTCAGAGTTCTTGAAAGACACATGGCTAAAGTTTACCGTTTAATTTTCTGAGTAGGTGAACTCACCATCGATCTGCATTCTGTTAGGCTGGTATTCTGATATTTGTTGTTGTTTTTCATCCATAAGCATCATCAATAACCCATAGTCTCATTGACTTTCTTTTAATATGTTAAAAATGCAGTGATCAGCTACTGGAAATAGTCCTCATCAAAACTGAGTAATGTTTGTGTAAAACCAGAATGCCAGCTTTTTAGGAAATTACTTAAAACTTTGCTTAAAAATATGCATTTATGAATATTTCTAAATGGTATTTACTAGTAAATGCAAACTGAATTCTGCAGATATTGAAGAGAAGTATAGAAGAGGCTCACTGTTGTCATTATAAAAAAGGTACCCAGCAAAGCCATAATAATAAAGCAAAGAGTTTATCTTACATATCAGTGGTGCAAGTGAAACAATGAACCCTGAGGTGAGTGTGATTGTGTGTGTGAATGGGTGAATGAGAAATTGAGTGCTCGTGTAGAGTAGAAAAGCGTTCTATAAGAACCAGAACTTTTACCGTTTCCATCTCCAGTAAAAGCAGCAGCAAGACTCCAGCACAGAACACATTACATCAGACTGAAAGCAGGAGCTGGGGTGGAGATGGGTTGCAAGGGACTTGCAGTGGGGGCTGGCATTAAGATCAGCTGAGTATGTTTATTTCCCTGCCTGCACTAATACTGCGCTCAATGTCAGTCAACAAGTCAACACTGCAGTGTTCAAGCAGAGACCTCTGTCTGTGAATACTGAAAAAAATACCAACAAACAAGCAAAACAATCTGAGAACACGAATGAAGATATCACACCTTTCCCATCAGGACTAAAAGACTAAAGAGTTTTACTGCTGCTGCCTCATCAAGTGCACGAGCTGAGGAGGAAATCATCTCATTTTAACTGCTTATCACTTTCAGTTTGCAGGCAAAAATCACTGCAGAGCCAAAATCAACAAGAAAAGGTTACAAAGAAGCCTGCCTAATTCCTCTGTTTCCCACCTTTACTTTCTTTCTCCTGGAAACCCTGTAATGTATGTGTCTCCAATATACTGACTTCAGCAGAACCGTGATTGGCTCCTTTGTGCCTGTCCTATCAGATGGGAGTTTAAAAAGAGAGGTCTCCCTCAGCCTTTAGACATCCATTCAGTCCCGCTCCTCTCCACTCTGCTCTGCCAGGCCAACAGAATGAGAAGCTGCAGACAGACGGACGGACGGACAGCAGCAGGCAGGTGGAGATGGGATGAAGCGCACTCGAGAGTTTCTTGCTGATCACTATCTGACACACAGGCAGGGAAAAGCAATCAGCACAGCAACCAATTCTTGCTTTTCTCCTGCACCAGCATTTTATCACAGCAAATTTTATCTGCACCTGATGCTTAGATACCCAAGGAGCTGAGGACATGGGGAGAGATTACCCCAAATATACAACCTGGATCCGACTGCACTCCAGCTGCGCACAATGCTCCATACATATGTTCACAATGTATGTTTGTGTACACACACACATTTTCCTTTGATTTCTTGACTGTCAGCACAACATTGAAGAAAAAAAAGTATTTCAACAGGAAATATGATTCAGGCCGTCACCATAAATTTTGTTGATATTTTCCTAGAAACCCTGTGAAATGGAGCTTTCACACATGAGGTGAAGGCAGTATTTTAACTCTAACCACGAGCCGTACCTGAACCTGGAAGGTTTGTTGCTTAGATCTGTTCCTACAGCACTAAAAACTAAATTAGAAATGATCAAAAATTGTAAAAACATGAAGTAAAATTGAATCTGAAGATCCTGTGACATGTGCCACAACCACCTGCCTGCCAGAATGAATAAAAAATGTGCGTCTGTGACCATTTCACGAGCTGTGAGACTCTATTTATATTTATAAAATTCCCTGTGGCCCAAAAACCCTTTTTCCCACAGGTCACCATTATAAAACAGACCTCTAAAACAGCTATCAGGACTGTCCAACTGCAATCAAAGTCCCCTACAGCCTAGAAAAGTTTGTTTTAAGTATGAGATGATATCAGAAATGCTCAGCAGGCTGCAGCTGCAGAGGCAAAGCTCCCTCATGCGACAGCTGAGCAGTTTCTATTCAAGGCACCATCTCTGAGTCCATTATTTCTTGCTTTTCAATATATCCATGGACCCACATTTTTAGGCCATTGCTTGTTCCAATCTATGAGTCATGGTTCCAGTCACAATAGTAAATCAGTGTAAACATAAGCAAGCTAATGCTGCTGACTGTGCAGGGAACTTATTGCCTTTGAAATGGCTGCTTCAAAGCCAGGGCTCATGTCTGAGACCACTTGCAGTCAGCTGCCATCTTCAGAGCAAATTTGGTGCAGGAAGACGATAAAACGGCTGTAAGGTGGAGTCAGTCTGCTACCAGTTTGCTATTGAATGGGATCTGCCTGCAGTTACATTCAATCTGTTTGTGATAATGCAGCGATTAACTGTCATAAATAGGTATTCAGCAAATCTGCTGCCATCCACACGTTAAACAGAAATACACGAGCTGTTTACGTCCAGCCAGAACCTTACAGCTTGGAAAGAGAAATTCATCTAAAAATAGGGACGGAGTTGCTGCAGGATGGCAACTTAAATGCAAAATAGCATAAGCGCTCAGCAGCATTGCTCCTATCCAGACAGACTGACTCAGACTGACTGCAGTCACTCTCAGACAGACTGCTTTGCAAATAACTGCTGTTTAATTTAGAAGAGCAGGCAGCCATGAGCTAACTGCCCCCACTCTGAGCGGAGACTAATTAGCCAAGCTTGCTACCTTGTGTGAGTAGACACTTAACCTTATGATGGGATGAATTTGGTAAAGGAGCGATTACCTTAAACTGCCATCAGTGTTCAGAGGTTTCTGAGCTTTTTCAAATAAGGGAAGAAGTCTTTTTTTCAAAGCCTGTGGGCTAAATGGCAATGATGTTCAGGACTCAGAGGCACCACTGCCAGCATTAGCTGTCAGATGCCAGTCAGATACCACTATGATAGGAAAATCCCAGTCAGAGTTGATCATATCCATAAATATGTCCAGAAACGATTTGTTCTCTTTTAAAAGCAGGAAAATATCCTGAAAAGATGAAATGTATGTTTGGGATGAAGAATGAAATGATTTTATTGTTTGTTTGCAGATGACGCACACACGCTGTGACGGTTTGCATGTGCCTGCGTTTCTGCAGCAGCCTTCAGCCGGCCTGCTGTGTGCTCTGGGAGTGCTGGTCTGTTTTCTCTTACTCCAGAGCAGGAGATGGGGATCAGAGGGTGAAAAGTCAGAGGGAGGACAGCTTGACAGATAGAGCCGGGGTAGTGGAAGGGTCAGTGCTGGGAGGGCCATTTCCTCGCTGATTTTTATCTGTCTATTAACACAATACACCACCTGGCAGCTATAAACACACATGAATAAGAACACAGTGAATGCATGCGTTTTTTTTCTTCAAGGAACAAACTCGCAAAAGAAAGAGGCTGGCTGATTGTACATCATTTAAAAGCTCACAAACAGCCATGCTTGCGAAATAATATAATTCACGATGTTCTTTTTAAAGCGCCGTTCCAGGAACAGAGTCCCACATTAATCAAAATAACTTTGATGGCAAACTTTAAAGGTAACGCTTTGTCCCAAGGAACCGTCTCTTTGATTGCATTTTCCTTTTATTCTTCAGTTTAATCAGACGAGCCTTTTCAATGGAGAATTCAATTACTCCATACACCTGAACACACACAATACTCTGGACCTCATTCAGAGTGGGTCATTGTTGGTCTAAGCATCAGCGTCTCTAATAGGAAATATTGATTCAAACTTCCTCGCCTTCTTTCTGTTCGGGCGCCAGCGTGTGTTCTGGTCTGCAGCTGAAAGATCGGAGTCAAAAGTGAACGGCTGTTTATTTCATTTGGGTGTATTTCCCTGCGGACAGCCAACGCCTCTTTGCAGTTTATTGCTTGGATTATCGTCCCGAAAAAGCAATTAGCATGAAATGATCCCTTCAATTCATTACTACTGGGAGAGAGAGATGAGGACTCAGGGCAGAACACGCTAACCTTTCTCTGTGGCTTGAGTACCATTTGTAATGAAACCTGAAGCACTGAGAGCTGCTTAATGTTACACACTTAATAATCTTGACAAAGGTAACCATGTCTCAGCAGCAGAGAATGTAAAGGAATCATAATAGCAAAAAATACTTGAAGGAATGAATGCCCTTTTGCAGGAGTGGTGGCATATTTTGCTAAAGGTCAACACGGTGGAGTCGAGTCCCAGAATAAACAGGAGCTTTCCATCCGGCTCTGGAAAAAACCAGCGCTCTCTGGACAGCACCAATTTCAAATTCAGCAGTCCAGCCTGAGCCAAGTGGAGTATATTCATCATGTCCAGGTCTAAAGCGAACAGCATCTACAAACGACTTCTGCACAGATCACTTCATAAATCTACCAAAGCGCACTTAATGAAGGTCTACGATCCCAGCCTCAGAGATTTACATACAAGTTATGACACCGAGGAAGGCTCTGAGTCGATGCTGTTATCCACTTTCATTTGGTTTTAGCTGCTGCAGAGGGCACTCTCCATCCCGGTCTCCGCATGCCAAGTGTATCAATTTCATATTACAGGCAGGAGACACTCACTGCGAGACCACACCATAAAAACCATTCAATACATATTTCCCGTCAGTGGCTGTACTTGTGTTGCAGTAGTGCTCACAGGACTGTGCGTACCCATCAGCGTGCCTTAAGTTCAGTTTTCATCGGCGTGCTCACCTACGTTATATGATACTTATTCAAGAGAGCTTAGCAGACTTTCTCTTTTCTGCATTTTTCTGTTGAAGCTAATTAAGGTTCAATATGTGGTATTTACTATTTAAATGATCAAAAACAAACAGGATGTATACCTGCAGTATCACGTCCCCGTCTGTGTTCACACTGATAGGCTGCAGCCTTGGACAGCTACAGACTCTTTGTCTGAATCATTTCCCCCAATTTTTCCTAAAGTGTCTCCTAGTTTGAAAAAAACTGCACTTGGCCACGTGACCGCACATCGAAACACTGCTGAATTTTATTATTGTTATTTTTTGAGCTGACTGGATGAATGTGCTTCGGGCGAGAGCTGCTTTTTTAAAGTGCAAAAATTCGCTTCTGAAGCTTAATGTTATTGACTTTATTATTTCTTAATAAGGTCAGCCCAGTGATGCAGTTTGCTGCCGGGGCATCAAGGACAAAAACCATTTTAGCACAAAACTTAAAAAAAAAATAAAAAAATCCACAGTTATTACTGATTCTGACAGGTCTAGAGGGCTCCAGATCAGTTGAAGATGGTTGCACTAGCTGGCAACCATAAAATAAAAATTCTGGGAGCTCTGAAAAGCAAAATCAAGCAGATACAAAGAAGCAGCTAAAAAAAATAAATAAAAAAATGAAAGTCATATATTTAGACCAAAAATTCCCGGTGCAGATTAGAGCAGAGGAAATAAACATACTGAACAGAGCAGATATTAAACATTAAAGTCCTCATGGTGCTTCAAAACAAAATATGAATACTGTATATTTTTTACTGCTTTTTAATGGCAAGTTCATCCCTCATAGTAACATAAAGAAATACAGTGTCATGTCTACAACAGAGCTGTGTTTCCATCCCAGAATGGAGGCACTCTGCAGAGCATATCTCTGTGTGTGTGTGTGTGTGTGTGTGTGTGTGTGTGTGTGTCTACCTGCCTCCACCACTGAACCCATTGCAATAGGAGGGAGGAATCCGTGATCTCCCATCAAGCGCTCAGGAGAGCGCAGCCACGCAAGATTGATGACACCCTCCGGAAGAAACAAAAGATCTGCCGCCTGCGAGAACCGGCTTATGAGACCTGATAGACTCGTCTCTTAATAAACATCACTGATATGTCAGCCACAGCATGTTTCACCCACAGCTGCATCGTGGAGGGTGCAGTGAGCAACTACACCCTTACTGTCACTGCACTCTCACAGTGAAAAGCCATGGTGCTTCCAGCAGATGAGGCAGGAGTAAAATACTAAACCACTAATATCAGGGTGGAGCTTTTTTTCCATGTTGTGAATCTTTGGGGGGAACATTGCCCCTCTGTCACAGCACGGTCGGCTGCTTTAAAGGCCTATGCCAGAGAATCTCTAAACAGGAGAACTCCCACTCTTTGAACTTTCATAGCTTATAGTTTGCAGGAATATCCATGGTGCACAGGCTCCTGGAGAACATTTGCTTTGATTGTTATTGAGGATGTTGCATCAGGAATTTGACTTTATAGAAGCTGCCTTTTTGATTTCAATCATCAAACCAGCAGCTGTGAACACTGACCACTGAAAACGCTGCTTCTTGTGCGCTCGTGTAAGGTTTAGCAGCTAAATCATGTTTGAGTTTTATTAAAAAATCATTCACATCTTTGTTGCATCTAAAAAACCATTACAATAATTTGTTGAATGCATTGTTTTGGCTCCCTCACATTTACCTGATTGGATAGTTCAGTCACATGGTTAGCAGCGGGCTAATGTTTGAATCGTTGCTGCTGCGCTCGTGACGATGATCTTTAAGGTTTCCGGTGCCATCAGGTTCGTTCTGGCTCACTTGGGGGAGGCAAGCACCAAAAGCCTCACGGGTGTTTTGAACCGCACTCGTGTTTGGAAATATTTGTGGTTCGTTCGCTCAACGCAGCATCGAAACGTCAGCATCAAGCCTCCGGTTTGGAAAAACGCGCCATCAGGAGAGGAAGTCACATCGGAAGTCCATAGATGATGAGAAATCTGCTTTTCCTGTAAGAAAAATTCAAGGATAATAGTTTCATTTCATTTTAAATACAAAATCAGCTCAATATTTATAAAAACTAAAAGTTGTGCTTTAAATAATTATTCTAGACTTCTAGCTCCGTTCATTATTATCCCTTGAGGGCCGTCTGAAGCGCCCTCTGGGTGAATTGCAGCCAATTTCAGTACAATGACATTAATAAGAAGTGAAGAGGCTCTCCATAGATGGGCTCAGCATGTGCTGTATTATGTAAAATACGTACCATGGTTTCAGTGTAGTGTAAATGGGATGAATTCTGGCAGGAAGAAACCTTCACGTCACGCCATTTTTTGCTGCTGAAATTACCCATTTGAATACTCTCCTGTTTATGGGAGACCTTGTAACTAAATGACACATAATCGATACTCAGCAATCACTCTCTGAAGCACAACGTTTTATCTGAACAGATAAAACTGGAGCCTTCGCTGCCCCTGCTGCTAAAAAGCCCCAAATAAATGGCATTTTGTCCATGGATATAATTTCCACAGGGAAGAGGAGACTGAATGACATCTATACATACATGAGCAGCTTTCCTTTCTGAACTCTGCCACATTTATACACTCGGCTGTTTACAATATTCTGTATTTTCCCCATAAAAAATGTTGTATCTGTCACAATTCTATCTCCCAGACCTTCCCTCAGTGCTGTATAATGCCTTGTTAAAGTCAGCCGTGTGTGAAATGGCGTTTTAAAATAAATGAAACTGAGCAGGAAAGTGAGGAGAGGGGGAATATTGCGATGTCAAGCTGACAGACAGGCAGTGAAAATGTAACAAGAGCTATCATCTTAAAGGAAACTGGATTAAATAAGAACCTAGGACCGTCGGTGCATCTCCAGCCCTGATATTGACATGTCTCCAGCTAGGGCCATTTTTCATTGTCTCATCAAGACAAAGCATTATGGGAGATCAATCTCCCCCTCTTGCATCAGATAGGCACATCCCGCTTAAAGTGCTGGGTGTTGGTTTCATTATTCCTGGTAATCCACTGAATGTTTTGGACACTGCGAGAGCATCACTGTCACACTCCAGCACGCCAAGACCGGGGAAGCTTAATTTTACCCTGGAAGGATTCATAGCATGTGTTGTCACCACGCAGCCGGATGTTAATCAATAAAATACTGCTGAAATCACTTTGCATTTATTTAGCCATCACGCCGGCCCTTTCCTTCCGAAGAGTTGGGTTAATTTAGAGAACAACTGAGGGAATCAAAGGCAAAAGCTTCACTTTAAACCACAAACTAATAGCTCTAAAAATCCCGTCTGTGCTGCAAATAACACACACCGAGGGTTGTGCCCAACGGTGACACCCGCATCTACATCACATCTTTAACCTCAGCTGCTTGTATATCTTTCGGGGTCATTAATTTTAAAGTGGAGCATTAACCTGTGGTCATGTGGGCCGAGAGCTGCAGTAAAGCCGGTCTCTGTACAAACAAACACAGAGTGCAGATGTGCCATCAGAATGCACACACAAAACTGTCCAACAAATCCTGCAGTCGGAGAACTTGTTACAAAAAAGTCCACTCTTTTTTTCAGCTTTTGACTCAAATTTTAGTCTGACTTGTGCAGCTGGTCTGAATGAGGCTGATTCCTGCAGATGAATATGTAGAACATGCAGTTAAATAGCTGAAATCCCAGCGCATCGCCAACTGTGCAACAGGAATTTGTGTTTTATTCATTTTTTCACATTTATCCACGCTGTAAACGATGACCTGCGGTTGGAACAGGAAGTCTCGGCCCGGATATCCTTTGGCTGACCGGAAACCCCGAATAATGTCCTGTTACTCGCAGACGGTTCCCAGATTGCACCTTATTTTCAAAGATGATAACTGAATTTATATTTATTTAATCAGGTTAAACTGAATCTGCAAAGTGTTTTAGTCACTAATAGAATTGTTCTAATTTGATTAACACGCTTAAGTGCTTAAACATTTCACTTTATCGTACAGTGAACATTCTGCTTAATTTATTTAACCTCATTACAGCTTCAAACCACAAAACTAGTGATGAGCTCATAAAATATGATGCATTGTTACACATTAAACTGCCTACCAGTCTCTGAGCTGAACAGCATGAGTTCCACCTCAGCCAACCGCAAAACCTTACTGTGTGAAGATGCTGCATCCAAACACATGATCTACAACAGCAGCACTAATAATTGCAATTCATTTTAGATGGAGGACTTTTATGTTGCTACTTTCTTGTAAATAAAGACTTGAGGTTGGGGATGAAATCATATGTGCTGTAAGTTTGTGAAGCACAGAATACTTTATTGGGAATATCGGTGAAGTCTGTTCTTACAGCACTCTCATGTATTTTGTGTGTTGGACAAAATATTAGAAATGTTTCTTGATGTAATGCAGTCCTGTACATCACTGACGACACAGGGAGCCCCTCTCTGAGCATCCACAGAAGGTAAAAGTATCACTGAATGCAGCGCTGTACTGGATTGTGCTAGTGTCTCTAAAATGCTGCTTGATGAGACTTCTGGTATATTATACAGACCCAAGCACAGACAGGCAGACAGACAGGCAGGTCCTCTGCATTACTGTAATATTCTGATTGGTTGATTTACTGCTTATGAGTTGGAAGACTTGTGCAGTTATTTTTTTATGATTAGCACAAAGACAAACAAGCTGTTCATAACTATAAAGTCTGTTTACTCATTGTCTGAGACAGCAATTAAATTATTTTGCATTATGAGCCCCAAGCAATGAAGTGAATAATTACAATTTTTAAATAACAGCTTTTGCAGGAACAATAAAGCATGCAGCTGAGACAAAAACAAGCCTGATCTCTCCTCCTGTGAGTTCAGGGCTCCGTGGTTTTACCTCCACGGCCCCGCTGGGACTCTGGTACGAAGCCTTGGCTTTGCCTGCTGATTGCACTTTGACCGATCATTTCCTTGAAGTGCTCCAGAACGTCACATACAAAAAGCATTTTTCACCCAGTGCAGGGAAGCCGACGTCCACTGTGATCAAAGAGACATGAGTGTATCTGGCACTCTCCCACTGAACCGTAAGTCCTGAGTGTTTAGATTTCAGTGTCTACAACTATATTTGACTGCATGTGTCAGAGAAAATGCACAACTGTCTCACACCAGTGTTTCCCTTGTTTAGAAAAAAGAAAATGTATAGTTTCTTTTCCAAAATACAAAAAAACCCTGTAACATCTGAAGCCTTTTTACCTTATGAAAACACATTTCACACAATGGTGAGAAACAACAGCTACAATCAGCAGAGATTGAGCTCGAGTCAGGAGCAGAAGGAGGAGCTGATGCGTCCTGCCCGAGGAGAAAATCAGAACCAGAGCAGTGTTTGCGAGGATTAAGATGTTTGACGACCGGGGCCCCCTGACCGAGGCGGTTTCTGACCACAAATAAACATCAGCCTCGGCGGGTCCCCGTGCTGCGGCCTCTGCACGGTCAGCAACAGGAGCGCATCAATCACAGCTGGAGTGGGGGCTCCCCAAGGCGAGTGCACTGAAAAAAGCCTCAGCCAGCTGCCGCCCCAACCCTTCACTCATGCAATCATACACACACACACACACACACACACGTGTGATAGACACCACATGCTGTGGCTGAATCACACACGGGGCTGAACAAAAAGGAAGAAACAAAAAGAGATATTTCAGCAAAATATTCTTTAAGATCAGATTTTTTTATATTCTGATTTAATAAAAGACTTAAACTGCGTTATCCCATAATTATATGTAATAAATGTATGATTTTCTTGTATTTAGCAAATGTATTTTTCAAAAGTTACATTTAAACAGGTTTGAAGCAACAATACAATTCGGAATTCTGCATTTCAAATGTTATAAATTATTGGATTATTATTGTTAATGCTTCAGAATTTAAGTGGGATTTTATATGCTAGTTCAGTCTTTAAAGAGATCACATAAATTTTATGTGTGAGAAACAACAGCAGAATCCAAATCCTGAGCAGATTGAAGAAAACATGGATACATATTTAAAGGCATATTTGATCACAGATGGAAAAATATTTCACACACTTTCAGGTGGAACAAGTACAGTTTTTATTCTTGATATAATGGTGTGAATTATCTACATAAATACCAAATATTAAATTAGTATTGTGAGATAATTTGTTGTTTGCAAAATGTAAATATAGCACTGTTACATTGTTACATTATTTGAACTAAAATTGGAAGAAGGTGCCTCAATAATAAGTCACTCTAACTGGTTACAACTCAGTTACATTGCATGAGAGAAAAAGTTGATTCTATAACACATCACTCACAGCTTGCCTTCTCTCCTTCATTTACAGGTAATTATTTGTAATATTTTGCATTTCTGTTGTTTTCTGAATAACTGATGACATTTTATCAAGATGAAAATACATTATGCAGTGATAAAAATCCACCACTCCTCTGAAAGCGGAATGAAATTATGCAGCTTGTAGTATTTACATGGAGTGTGAGTGTATGTGTGAGTGTATGTGTGTGTGTGTGTGTGTGTGTGTTAGTTTTTAGACTCATTCTGTGTCTCCTGGCTGAAGAAGATT
>VUQK01021241.1:25901-41925 GCA_015106715.1 Bujurquina vittata | reverse complement strand
TGTTTCACATATTGTTGTGAATTCCCTGCTGGTATAGATATAGATGGTAAAGGTGGTAAATTTCCTCTTGAAGATCAATAATTTATGTCACAATTTACTCCTATATATTTAGTATTATTTATTTAGGGTATATTTAAGATAATTTAGATCTGCAAAATAACAACTAAGACTGTCATAAAAAGAAAGTACAATAAAAATATTTTATTATTGCTCTTGAGCCAACATGTTTTCCATCCCTGCTACTGAAACGTTGCTGAGACCACAAAATCAGACCGCCTGTAATCAGGAAAGCTGGATTATCTGCTTTTTTGCTAGTGGATGTGAAGTTCATGTACATTATATTCATAGTCTTGTTTGCAAATGCTACATTTTGTAGCTTAATTTGTATTTTACAAATAGCAGCACATACAGTGAGAATAACCCTGATACAGAGTGTGATATTTGTAAATGCACAACAGGGATTGTGTTACTTTCTAGGCACAATTACAGCATTTCTGTTCCTGTACTGTATGCAGATCTCTGTATGTTCGCTCTGATGCATGCTATCATTTGCTGAATTTTGGTTCTTTGCAATCATAGTACTGCACGCAGTACAGGAAGTGTAGCATATTTGGTGTTTTTCAGTGAATAAAAGTGAGCCAGCATTTTACTGTGAATCAGAATCAAGTTTTTTGTACGAGATGACTGCATGTTTAATGACCAAAGAAAGACTTTAAAGCAGCCGTGCCAAACATGAAAAGGCGTTCTTATCTGGCAGTCTTAATAAATCCACTCTGATGGTTTGTACAGTGACACTTCATTGGCAGAAGGTCTGCAGTGTGTTACATTCCAGGCCAGTGTGTGCGCCGCTCATTCTTGGCTACTGCAGACTAATCGTAAAAGGACACGGCACCTGCCGTGTTGCCACTTGCTCTACATTAATTGAGAGGCTCTGCTGGGAATTGCAGTCATTTCTTGGCACAATGTAATCATTCAATATGTGACTAATAACACAATTGTGGATGCAGCTTTTAATCATACTTCCCTCTGAGGAAGAATCCACTGAACCAGAGAACACATTTCATGTGCTGGTACAAATGCATAAAAAACACTGGCTTACACAGAGGTTTATACTTAATATACACCCAAGCATAAAAGCAGAAAGTCAAATGAGTTCATCTCAGTTACATCCAAGCATGTTTACATGGTGACCGTAATACAAAAATCAATTCCAAGAGTATATATTACTGTTTTATATATATACAATTCAAGGAGCCGTGTGTAAATTCAGGCTTTTATATGCTAAGCTGTTGTTCATTGCAAAAAGCATCAGCACATAAACAGTTTGGTCCTGGCTGCAGAGGGCGTGTGGATCACTGGGTGTTTGCCCAGGTCTTCCCTGAACCATCCCTCCCTCCCACCGTGTGGTATCATTAATCTTGGCAGCATGACAACACGAAAACACACTATTCTAATTTTATTAGTCTGCATATGTCCCTTGTGTGATTAAAACTGCAACTGCGGCACTTTTCTGGGAGAAAACGATGTGATATGATACACCCACAAATTCTGCTTAAACAGGCTTTTATTAATGCGTGTCTCATTTCTGTTTTAAAGTAGTGGTTAGTGCATAGATAATGTCAAATATTATGGAACAGCATTGGTAGATATATATCGTGATGTATTTCCCAAGCTTATAATTAGCTGATGGGTTTATATTTGCAGCATATAGCACAGATATTTATGGCACAGTGATCACAGTCACACCAACGGTTTTTGCCACGGTGGAACTTCAGCCCCTGTGTAGTTGGCATGATTGCTCTGAGTTAACATATCCTCTTCCCAAGATATGTACCACGTCCCCTGGTAATTTCCCTGAAGTCAGCTTTCAGAACACACACCTCGGCTGTTTTAGTCACTGCAATATGAGTTGATAGATATCCAAGTCGATGCAGAGTATTTCTGTATCTAACGAGGATCGGGACAGGGTCCAAAAGGCTATCACTAAAAAAACCTGTGGAGCCGTATGGATGCTACAGTACAGGACACACGGTGACACATTTGGTATGACACGAGTGATTCTGCAAGCACAACATGTTTAATTAATGTGACTCTTTAAAGAATTATTAAATGATGACACATTTATCTCTAACTAAATTTACCTGTGACAGGTGCGTAACAGGGTCACGGTTTCTACCCCAGCTGCTGGCCTGCGTGGAAGACACGGAAATTTAAAGAACACATTTGTGAAGTTTAATGAAGGTCAAATGTTTTTAATTTCAGCGCTAAAATAAAAAGCAGAACATCATGAATGTAAACTATGAAACTGGATCTCCACTGCAGGGGTCACTGACCTCTGCATAACATGACAACATGTTTATGTTGAAATCGGTTATTAAAATAGTGATAACTCATTAACATTAATATTATGACCCACCTGCTTTCCTTGAGAATGGATTAATCCCCGCAGAGGAAGACTGCGGTGGAAACATGCCGGGGGGGACACTGGCAGGCAGGGGGGGAGGACAGAGGCCGGCAGAGGGTGAAAGCTCCTGTAAGGAACATACACAATAATTAATGTAATGAAATGGAAACCCGGAACACACATGAGCTCAGTGCATGCTTGATTCTTACTGTCTGAGCTGGCCCCCCCTGCTCTGAAGTCTCCTTTTGGGCTTCTTTAGGCTTTGATTTGAACCAGCCACTGAACCAGCCCTTCTTTGGGTTCTGCTTATGACACACAACAAAGTTTGATGCACGTAAAGTCATTTAAATGTTACTGGCAGGTATTAATATGACAGGTAGCCCACCGACCTGTTGAGGAGGCTCGGTGGTTTCCTCAGAAGGAATGATCGGCTGGCCGCGTCCTGGCTGACTAAAGCTGCCCCCCATCATCTGACTGTCCACCTTAAAAAGCAAATAAATATCCTGGGAACTTTTGTACTTATTAGCAACACTGCTAAATGCACTACATATTGGAATTTAGTAATTATAATATTTGTTTATGTGATAAAAGCGCGAGGTTGGCAGCAGAACATCAAATAATGCCTCTCACCATCGCGGCTCCAGAGGAAACATCAGCCCCTGTAAGAGCAATAAAAACAAAATGTCACACAGGAACTGACGGGCCGTAGTAAATATCTGCAGAGAGAAAGGAATGATTGCTGCCTATCATTAGAGTCTCACCCTCTGCTATTCCTGGCAGATTATTTGGAGAACAATGTGAGACACTTATGACTTTAGCACTGTCTGTGTTATGATAACTGAAATTCTGGCTCAGCGCCGCTGTGGGCACTGGGGGAGTATGGACCACCATTACCAGTGGAAGCGGAGTGCTGGCGTGCAGCCTAGACAAAGAAGCAGAGAGGGATCAGTGACATAATAGAGTCCATCAGGGCTCAGTTTCACACGGCTGTGCAGCTTGAGAAGTGAATGAGGCGCACCGGTCCTGAGCGGCTCCGATGCCCCACGGCATGGCTGCCGTTTCCCCAGCGTCTCCACCACCTTGATGCATGGGGCTTTCTAGGTCCTCAGGGCCTCGATAATAAAGGAGTTCAGGCTCAGGACACTGAATGATGCTCAGATCGTCTAAATCTGATTCTGCAGAGAGAGAGAGAAAAAAAAAGCACTTTATTGAGGTTTTCTTCTTTTGTGCTCTAGTGTGAAAAGTGCTGCACAGTGCAGAAGAGCTACCTGAGGGCACTTCATGAGACGTATCAGTGTTCTCAGGAGCCGGCTGGTATGATTCAGTACAGTCAAAAGTCCCAGTCTAAGGAAAATGAACACTGCATTAGTTACACCGCTGCAGTCCAGCTATGTGAGCAGCTCACGCTTGGACAGTGTTGCTTTATGTAAACTAATATCAGCATCATGATAAGACATTCCTAATAGATACAATGTTTACTGTTTTATTATAAACCAAAATTACAATGATTAAAGTGTTGGTGGTGCTGGACACGCAAAATTCAGTCACAACCATTCAATATGTTAGTTTTATGACAGAGCCAGGCTTGTCATCACAGGATACACCATCTGGGAGCTCTGAATGCATGTTCAAAATTTCATGGTAATCCATCCAGTAGCTGCTGAGATATTTTAGTTTGCACCAGAGCAGAGGAACAACCAGCAGCCGGATAACGTTACCAACTGTACTGTCACAGCGACATGACTAAAAAAAGCTACACAAATCAACTGTTTACAGGCATGACCAATATTAAGTAAGACATTTTGAATGAATGGCCAGGTTATTAGTAATAATACTCAGAAACACCCCAGGATATTTATGTAAATGTGGAAATTAAAGCAATTTAAGGGATTGTTTTCATTCATTTAAACTTAAAAAAAGCTGAGCTGGAGTCTTGTTAATAAGGAGGCAAAAGGATTAAAAAAAAGAATTATTTGGCAATAATCACAGAAATAACCCTGATCAAAGCATCACTTACAGTACTGCTTACAAATGTGAGCCAGCACGGCCCGATTTAATGTGTGATACGGGACATTAAACTATTTGTTGTGTATAATAAAATCACGAGTCACTTTTGAGACATTCCAACTGGTATGGTGCAGTTATGATTGCTGACAGTGCTGCTAAATTAGAAATCCATCCATTTTCTGCATAATTATGTCATTTACACATTTTCCTCCATAATAGAATTCTTTCTTGTAGTGAAGCGAGATCAGAGGCCTCTCGTCTCACAGCCAGGTAAACAGAGCATGAAGTGAAAGCACTGAAGGAGCTGATCACCTGTAAACTGTGGTGCCTGGCACGCAGGTGTTTCAGCCAATCGGGTTCCTGCCCAGCTCCACGGAGCCCTGCTTTGCTGAACTGACCCTCTGAGTATCTCAGTCTGTCTGACAGCTGCAGGAAAAGCATACACGCAGTATATTTATGGCAGCATTAATTGACAGATCACTGATAGTGAGATGTGTGAGAGAGGCTGACCTTAATAACCTCTCCAGTCAGCACAAAGAACGGCTCCTGCTGCCTGAGGATCGCGTGTCCCACCACCTCACAGTAATGAAAGGCCTGAGATGAAAGGCCACAGTCCAGCAGACGACAGGCGTACAGGAGCTTGTACACCTGGAAAAAAATACAGCAATAATCAACTTCATGCAGTTACTGCAGAGACAATTACTCCAAATGCAGCCAGGTTTGATCTAATGCAGCGGATCTGAAAGCAGGTGCTGAGATGAAAATCCAGGTGTGCCCATAGACATTACAAAAGATGGACAATTTGATGCTCCCAACTGGGAACGGTTTGGGGATGGCCCCTTCCTGTTTCAACATGACTGTACACCAGTGCACAAAGCAGCTCCATCAGAAATTCCCATAAACACTCCTAAACCTGTGGAAAGCCTTCCCAGAAGAACTGAAGCTGTTACAGCTGCAAAGGGTGGGCCCACATCATATTAAACCCTCTGGATTAAGGATGGATGTTACTCAGGTTCATATGAAGGCAGATGAGTGCACAATTTTGGAATTTTAAGGCAATTTTGGGGTCTGAAAGTTGCCTAAAACCTGCACTATTTTTACCCACCAGCAGGGGGCAATTCATCTCCCAGGCTGGGACCTCAGTCAACACTTCCCTGCGTCCAGATCACGCCAATAGATTGGAGCATGTTTAAATTAAGTTCATATTTGTTCATTATTATACGATTAGTATCAGAAAGTAGCATTATCTGGGATTTGCTCATTAGCTAATTAATTGTCCATCACAGGTTGGTAAGCAGTGGGCGTGAGGTGTCCTCTTCTTTGTTACATCAAAAAACAGATGGTGAAATAAAAAGCACTCAAACTGAGGCGTTATAACAGGACCAGCAGGTGGAAGTGTGTGCAGGTGCCACTGTTTATGTTAGGATTTTGTGATGAGCATACATTATTACTGCAACAAAAGGTTATGAATGAGTGAAAAGCTGAACCAGTCAGCAGGTCTCACTTCTGAGAGAAATGTAGCCCTCTGAGCACTGGACCTGACCTAGAAGCCTTTTGGTGAACTGTGTCTAATAAATAGATGGAGGTAAGGTTTGTGCTAGCGAAGTGGTGACATTCATGCAAAAATGTCAGATGGCACAGAGTATATTTGGTGCTTTTCAATCGCATCTACCTGAAAGGACGGTACTGAAACGTTTTTGCCCCCAAGAGTCTGGGAATACTCGTATAACTCGGTGCACTGGATGGCAGCATTGGTGGCAAAGCACTCAAATGATTTCCTGGAGGAGTTGTGGGGAAAAAAGAGAAAAAGATCACTCAAAGCAAACGACTGATAGAAATTAAGATCCAAAGAAGACGCGCATGTGTTTCAGTAGAAAATGGAGCTCCAGCTGTCAGCATGACCAGCTGAACGGCACTTAGGTGGATGAATGGCAGTAAGTTGGAATCACAGCTCACCTGTGGCTGCTGCCTAGAAGCACCAGCCTCTCAGCCTTCTGTGTGAACGCACCAAAGGGAACACTGGCTGTCAGGTAGCACACGTGGGCAGCATGTACGAGGCCTCTGGAGGCTGCACGGGGAAGAGCAACACAACACATCAGTTTGTGTGTTTGTGCATGACAGCCTGTCAGTCAGTCGGTGCATCAGTACCAAGTGTGTCTCCCATGGTGACGATGGCCTTCTGTTGGATGGCTGGTTCTCCCGTCTCATTGGAGAGCATAACAGCCAGATGGGGCCTCCAGTCTCCCCATTTTTCATTTCCACAGCACTGAGCACAGAAAAGCACTATTAAACCTACCATAAGATACCGGCTATAATGTAGGATTGTTTTCATATGAGACTTTTATTAGTTCTGGATATTTTACCGTGGCTACTGCAGGGATTCTCCCAGACAGCAGCTGGAAGAGAGTCTGGAGGGGATCGCTGGGTCTTAGCTGGCCTGTAAACCTGCCAGCAGACCAATCTGTGTCACTGCACATCTTAAACTTTACAAAAACAGGAACCACCCCATTTAAAGCGCATCTGTTCTGCTAGTATGCACACGAGTGAAACACCACACTGATAGCTCAAATTCTGCCCCTCTGTCAATCACAAATCAAAATCAGGCTGCCTATCTGCCAGCCCGCTCCCCAGACATTCCTCTGCTGACAACCTGATGGGCTGCTGCGAGACATCATTCCGAACGAGTCTGCAAAAGCTGGACTCGGTTACACGATAAACAGTTTGCAGCAAGTGCAGTTTGACAAGAATGTATTATATTGATTTATTATGGTTAATGAAAACTAAATGAAGAAAGATGATTAAGTGAAGCAGCCGTCAATACTTGGAAAACTAACGGAAATAAGATTGAAATGTATAAAAACCGTCTTCATCAGTTTGGATCAAACAGGTCCTTGAATTGGTCCTCAAAACCTGAGGCTGCAAATGTTTCTGAGACAAGTTCGTCACATCTTAACCCAGCAAACAACACCTATACTATTATATTATTACACTTTTATTACATGTAATTAATAAGTTTTGAAACAAAAATAAAAAAAACAAATACACACCAGTCTTGTGCAAAAGTCTTGAATCACTCTTCATATCTTGTTGGGAAAATGGGAAAGATGTGCAGTGATTTATTGAAACCGCCACACGTACCTGGAAATGTAGTCTATTAGGCAAACGTTTCGTTTTTAATATTCTAACAAGCTAGCGGCTGTTTAGAAATCACCTTGTTGATGCAAAAATACCATTTTCTGCCTGTCAAACTGATTTTTCATACAAAGACTAAAGAAATGGGAACGAATGCTGTGTTTTTGTGACAGGCTGTTATTAAAAAAGTTTTACCATTTATAATTGGGTCTTTGCTAAGTTTTCTGGTTCATCCTTTGAGTCAGCTGCTTGAATGATTCACAGGTGTTAAATGGTTTGACCAAAAAAACAAACAAACACATTCCTCTGAAAATGATCAGGTACAAGAAGTGAAAAAGTAGTCGATGTTCAAAGAAAAGCTTTGATAGACCTTCAGAAAGCTGCAGAACTGCAGCTCAAGACCACAGCTAAATAAGGAACCTCAGCATTTAAAAGTAGCCTTCTCATCACTGCTCCTAATCTTTGTCTGCTCCTTGTGTGAGCCTAAATGAAGGACAGGGAACTCTGGGCACTCACTGTGAGCACTACCAGCAAACATGAGAGAGCTACGGGACACTTGGACAAAGAGGAAAATCTACTGGAACATCAAAGTCACTGTGATTGATCCTCCGAGGACCTCGAATGTCAGCACCAAATTTTGTGGTAATCTATCAAACAGTTTCAGTCTGGAAGCTCTAAGAGGAGGAAGCTGTAAGTATCTAAGTTTAGCATCTCTTGACACATTACCACTCGTGCACAGAGCTGTGTGCAGACTTCTCTCAGCTGTCATGTCTGGTTCTCTCACCTGTTCAGTACAGTGGTATATGACCTGTTGTCCATTTTGCTGGCCAGAAAAAGTGCGTGTCCCCACAGGCTGCTGGTCATAGCTGACTCCAGGGCCTCCTGAAAAACACTTGAAAAAGTCAACCCAGCTCCAATAACATTTCACTAGATTATCCTGACTAAAATTGTTGTAATACACAAAGTAAATATAATGATACAAGTACAATTTTAAGGAATTTTACTGGATTAGTTTCATTTTATGCCCATTTATATGTTGTTCTAGAACATTTCAGAGGGTAAAGTCACATTTATATTATACAATGTAACATGAGCTGTTTGAGGATGAAGATGAAACCAATGAGTTGGAGAAAAGTGCGGAAGATTAAAACTTATGTCACGCCTCGTGACCACACTCATTTATCTTGTGGCTCTGCACAGTTGGCTGTACTCTTTGAAAACCACTAGAACTCAGTAGTAGACCAGAGACAGATGATCAGAGGTGAAAATATAGAGACCTTCTTCCTTCCAGCCAGCAGCAGCTGAGTGTAGGTCTGCAGGGCCTTCTCAGAGCTCTCGGAGCTAAAGCTGCTCCAGTTTCCTGTGAGCAGGTCGTCTCCTTTGCAAGGTGGAGCTTCAGCGGTCGTGTCCTCATTGAAGTCAATGAGTGTGGGGGCATCTGATGGGCAGCTTCCATCTGAATGTGAGCCCTGCATCAGCAGCTCTGCGATATCTGACCCAACTATTTGCTGAAATATCAGAATACAGTGATAGCTGTATCAGAAATAATCACGATAATTGCTTCTTTAATGGCAATGTGATTCCTCCACATACTGTGCAATACAAAACATATGATCCACTCACTCCATTCTGTCTGCAGAGCAGTATCAGAATGTTCCACAAGAGGGCAGCACAGCTTTGCTCTTGCAGCTTGTTGGCTCTCATGCAGGCGCCTGCCATCTGGTGGGCGAACTCGATAGCATCCACTTTATGCAAATCCTCCCTTCAGCAAAAACCAACATTCAAATATGTCTAATACTGATTCTAGATCTGACACAAAGCTGAATACATTTTTTTGATTATTTTCAGCCCTACCTGGTTAACGGCCCTGGGAAGTTCCTCATTTCCTGCTGCTCCTGTGTCTCGCTGAGAATAGCCTGCAGACATAAAGAAACTTTAATGGAAACATTACTGCTGATGCCTCATTGTATGGGAAAGTTTCTCACAGCGCATCTGTTTGTCTTATTGAAACTCAATAACAGCAAATACCTCATTAAATAAATATTTACAAATTAATCCTGCTCTTTTTTTAATATGTTACAAAGTTTTAATGAAATGCCAAACACCAAAAATAAACTTACTAATAACCTAATTATTCCTGACATGGGCATAATCATTGCTGCTGCTCTGTCCCATTTTCAGGCTTTAGCCTTTTACAAATAAGACGACAGGTGGCGCTGAAGCGGCTGCTCCATCCATCCCGAGACCACTAAAGTCCACAGCAAAGCTCTATTTGCTCCATTTGTGATCCTCCACAAAAATCTGTTGCTTTTTTTACACAGCTGGACTGTGAACCTCCAGACTACCTCCAGACTGTGGATTTCCAGGTGGCTGACATTCTCCTGCGTTGACAAGCCTGTAGCGACCCGAATCAGCTGACCTGCAGGCCCAAAACTGACAACCGCATGAGGGATGGAGTACTTCAGAGGCGCCGGCATCTGATGCACAGGTGCACGGTCTGAGGACATACAAAGATTAAATGAAGGGACGTAAGCATCAGGGGACGTGGACGTGGGAGGAATTGCGTGCTCACCTCCACCAGGTCGGGGGGCAGGGTCACTGTGTTCAGCACCATTCATGTACTGACTCAGCTCATAGCTGCTGGAAGATAACCCTGAGGTTTTGGAGCTTTCTAATGTCCCAAGGTAATAAGAGGAAATCTCTTCGTTGTCTCTGGAGGGATTATCCTCGTGATCATTGAGGTAATGCTGAGAGCTGTCCCTCACCTGGTCATACCTGAAAGCAAAGCAGCAATAAAGTCCATCCTGTATTCAAAGACAAAGACACCCGGGCCAAGGTGGATTCGAAACCTGTGAGGCAGTAGTGCTGACACCGTGCTGATATTAACACTTTTAAAAGCATCATGACTGCTCAGAGTAGAACAGCATTATATAAGTAACAGTTCACTTGGTTGATTTACTTTGTCTAACCAACAGTCCAAATCACAAAGATTCCTCTGTTTTTAAATCAAATGTTTAATCCGCTTGATGATGTATTTATATAAATCTAAATGTATATAATGTTGCCTGTTATTGTGGTCACTGATGAACTAAATTATGCTGAATGTTGTTATTGTGTTAGACAATAAACAATGACCTCGAGTCTGTTATATTCATTTACCGTGTTAACTGCATGCAGATGAACTCCTGAAAAAATGAACCTCATTGTTTCCATTGATAGAAAAAAGTAGAGTGCAGTGACTCACCTGTGCTCCTCAGCATAGAGGCTACCGGGATGTTCCAGGTTGTGCGCTCTCTCATGATACTGATCTGCTCTCCATGGGTCTTGGGGACCCCACTGGCCACCATCTTAATAAACAATGTTACAGTCATCTCATCTCTCATACACAGAGCGCAGAAGATGGCTTATAAAAGAAGTTTCTGTATCACTGCACCTTGTCGTCCATGCTGCCCTCTGTAGTAGTCATAATAACCGTAGCTGTCTCTGTAGTCCCAGAGGCCGGGAGGTGGATAATCATACCCATGCCTGAAAATAAAGGAGAATCCCATCAATACATTTGTGCATTTTCTCCACTCTGCATATCCCAGCATGCACTGCTTAGCAAGGAGTGATGCCTGCACTCAGCTCAGAGTGTTTTCAGCTCAGAGTGTTTTCACCAGCTGCTGTGCAGCCTTTATCTCACACTGCACTCACAAACACACTGTGACTCCCTCTAAGCAGAGAGTTTGGGCACTTTTACTGTCACTAACCTGGACAGGGATCTTTGGTGTTCCGGTCCATAGCCGTACTGATACTGCTGAGTGTTGTATGGATACTGTTCAGCTCTGAGGGGAGGGACATGAGCCCCGTAGCGGGCATCAGGATGGCCCCAGTGCCTCCCCCTGAGGTCTGGAGGTGGGTAGCTCTGGTCCCTTTCCTGCTGAGAGTACCTGGAAAATCCCTCTCTGTTATTTGTTCTGTGGGAATGACGGCCTGAGTCTGGCCAGTAGTGACCTCTGTGATCCATGATGATCCTTCAACGCCTGAGGCAAATGATGGGAAATGTTTGCAATCATTAAATCCGCACAGAAAAGGTGTAAAAGTTTAGTGTAGGTACTCACTGCTCAAACATCCCAGATGCAGTCAAAGTACATCCACAAATGCCACATCACTCCATGGGAATCTCACAACATGAGCTGATAACAAGCCGGCATGATAACAAGAGGGTGAAGTTCACCAAAAACTGAGATCTCTAAAACGCCCCCCCCCCCTCCCCGAGAGAAAACAAATCTCTCAGCAAAGCATATTCAAGTATTAAAAAGACTTAAAATCACACTTTCGCTGCATGCGCTCACATTCCTTCATCCCCGTTGTGTTTGCTTTGTGCGTCTGTGCGCGCTGAGGGTAAACACTGGAGCACGCCCTGAAGCGTTTGACAGCTGCAGAGCTGCGAAAGAGGAAATCACGTCCACCTCCCGGTTAATCCCCGCAAAAAAGAAGCTGGCAGTCTGCGATACGTCAGCTCCACGTGACCTCCCGCTGCGGGTCACCCGCGGGGAAAAGTGCAACTTGGAAGAGTTCAGCGCTGCCACGTTGCCGGTAGGCAGGATGCAGATGACGGTCGGCTGGTCTGGGGTCAGATTTAGTCATGTTTCAGGGAACGGAGACAAGCGGAAACTGACTTCAAGACACAGCTGAACGCTGTGAAAGTTCGCCCGGTTTACCAGCAGAGGCGCTCTATCCCACATTTCCTGTTATTCCATCTATTTTGGATCAGGAATTCCAGGTTTCCCAGAGGCTGGAAAAAGAAAGGATGGAAGGAAAAAATAGCTGTGCAGTAGCAAAATTCACAGTTAAAAGGTTTATAGAAGAAAAGTTTTATAAAAATATTTAAACGTATTCATCAATATGGCAGAAGTCACTTTTATAACAGTGGTGTAGCAAAAATGTTAAAGAGATAAAAGCAGGAAAGGGGAGAAAGCTCAGCGGAAATAATTCATCAAGAACTGCAGAAACAGATAAAAGCAGACGGCTGAAATATTGAGACAAAATTGAGAATAAATGTTGTGATAAAGTGCGCATGTTTCATCAGTTTGCCAGCGCTGTGAGCAAAATCCTTTTCTTTAATAATAACGAAAAACAGTTCAAAGTTCATCAGACTGAAGCAGCAGATGGTTGAAGCAGGGACATAAAAACTGCATCAAAGACTTCAACCACCATCTCTGCTGCTGAGGTCTCCTGCTTATGCCACTCTATTAGGTACACTGTGCTAGTATTCGGTTGGACCCCTTTTGGAGTTAAAATCGTTTTTATTATGAGTTTATTATGATCACAGCTTGTGTGGTTTTAAGGTGAAGCAGTTATGAAACAGCTATACTGCTTTAATGTGTCACTCTGATGTCTTATATATGATGCTGCAACTTTAACTGCACTGAGAAATTAAACTTTAGAGGTTTTTTAATTCATATTCATGCTTTAATGGACTGCTTTATTGATCAGGTTACATCTCTGTGACCTTTTAAATTCAGGAGCTTCCAACAATGAACTGCATTGTAACTCCCATAAATCCTTGTTTCATTCACAGTAAAACATACAAAACACATCAAACGAGTCCAGCAGCTGCTCGCTTCACTTCCCAGATGTTTGCAGCCTGACGTTAAAAGCAGAGGTGAAGCTGCACAGCGTGAAAGGTGGCCCAACCTTTCTGAGACGCTTTCCTGCAATCAAATTCAAAATGAGCTCACATTCTTCTTAAAATGATGCATTTCCTCGTTTTAAACGTTCTGCTATGAATGAAATGTCTTCATGAGATTTTATTTTATTATTTTACTGAGCAAACTGGGGACTTTGCCGTTTCTTATGCGTTTAAATACTGAAGTAAGAAACTTCTTTGTACCATAAAATAAAAGTGTTTTGAATCTGAATTTGTAAAATTTTGTGTGAACGCATTTGAGGTCTATTAGTTAAAGTAATAATTCCGGTTGTTTTTTCAGAGAGTCTCCGTTAATGAAAGCTCAGCTCTTCCACTGTGTAGAAGTGAAAGCAAACATTTGGTTTCCCGTCAGTGATTAACAGCTGTCGCTCTGAGGAAAGCCTCGTGATTCTTGGCACGCTGCTTTGACTGTATTTCCAGAAATAAGCGCTGATTATATTGGTCGCTGCTCTGTTTTGGCCACAGGATGTCGCTTTATTCCAAAGACAGCCTCAAACTGAACCATGTGACCCTTCATCCACAACTGGGACGGCTTTATGCAAATGAGTTCTGCGTACACAGGCTTTTACTACAGGAACCCGGCTGCTCCCGGCACACAGTGAGACTCGCTGCGCAGCGCAGGACGCACGGATTCCGCTCTGGATATTTTACCAAGCCCCGGTTGGATGTGCAATATGACTTTTGAAGATACCAGTGGAGATAACTCAACAGAAAGGTTAGCTTTTGTTGCGTAACTGCGCGCATTTGCATTGTTTCTCAGCGTAATTCCGTTTTTCATCCGAATTTCGCATCTTTTCGGGAGGATTATTGGCTGCAGATATCTTAACGCGCGCAGCCAGTTCAGCCCTATTGTACTGATCTGTCTCTCTGTTCGTGCACTTGTATCACAAAACATTGCATCATTAACCGGCATTCATATCACGTGAATGGCCTTAACTGGAAAACTAGGGCATCGCAGCATGAACCGGCAGCTCTCACTGACCATGCGCGATGTGTTTAACTTCTGTTTCTTTAGGATGGACTCGGTGGCTACAGCGTTGGAGGAAGTCCTGAGCGCGGCATTGCCTCAGGGTTGCATCACTGTCGGAGTTTATGAGGCAGCAAAGTCACTCAATGCGTAAGTTGATAACACGATCGCCAGAAAATCCAAATCCAGCTGCGGTGAGCCTGAGGCAGCTGTGTTTGATTGGCCTTTTCCTCACTGCTGATTGTGTTTGTTGCCTTTAGGGATCCGGACAATGTGGTGTTGTGTCTACTGGCCACAGACGATGAGGAGGATGTGGCTCTGCAGATTCACTTCACCTTGATCCAGGCTTTCTGCTGCGAGAACGACATCAACATCCTGCGCGTGAGCAACATGAGGCGTCTGGCGGAGATCCTCGGCGGAGTGAAGCCTGGAGGAGAGCCAACGGATCTGCACTGCGTTCTAGTTACTGTAAGTCTCATTACTCATGTCCGTTTACTTTAAACCAGGGCTATATTGCTCATTTCCCTTTGCGCAATTAAGTGTACCAGGAGTTTATTGCTCCTTGCTTCAGTTGGCATCGGTTTTGCAATCTGAATTATTATTTGCACATTTCGTAAATCAACAGATGGTAACCGCTTTGTTCTTTCCTGTGCAGAATACTCAGTCGACCCCGTGGAAGGACCCTGCACTGAGCAAGGTGAGCAGATTCTGCAGAGACTGCCGCTGTTTGGATCAGTGGGTGCCTGTTATCAACCTTCCTGACCGATGAAGCTGCTTGGAATATAAATGTATTGTGTGCACTGGCGGAAAGTAACTGCACAAGGCCCGTGTTAATGTCTGTGTTGGACTTGTTTGGAAAGCGCCCCAGAGAGAGAGCGGCGGGAGAGTCAGGGAAGGAAAAAAAGGAAAAGAGCGTTCCAACAATTTTACCAGGTCAGGGTGAACTTGTGGGCCAAGGAAGAGTGACTCAGCTGTCTGGGTTCCGGGATTTTCTAACGTGTGACTGCGTCTTTCTCTGCCGAGAAAGGATCCTTTTCAAGGAAACTGAATCATGTGAGCGTGGATCACACGTGGTGCTGAGCACAGGCAGGAACTGGTGGGAAAGCAGACGGTGTCCCAGCTGACAGGACTCCAGGAACCGGACCGGACCGGACCGGATCGGCTCTCAGCTTCAAAACTCTTCATGAAAATTTGACCAAATCTGAGCATTTCTTCAATAGCACATTCACTTCATCTTATTTAAGACTTGTCACTTTGAAAATCCAAAAGGGAAAGTTTTCACAGTTGGTTGTTGTTGTTATTTTTATTATTATTATTATTATTATTATTATTAATATTATGGGCAATACAATGTTTGTCCACTAACTGGTGTCTTTATGTTATTTAATGAATTATATTTATGCATAGTTGAAAAATGTGCCTTGTTAAGTTGAATAAACTAAATGAAAACAGTTGTGGTCGATTTTCGTTTTGCTGTATCTGCAGTAGAAAATCGTGCATGGCTTTCCTGACAGAAGCATGTGAGGAGGTTGGATTTTGCTGGGGCATGTCACCAGGCAGGTTTGACTATTTACGTTGTTCAGCATCTTCTGGATTTCAGCACAGAGCTGAGATTCTGCCGTTTAGTAACCTGCTCAGGAGGGTGTCCTGCAGAGAGATCAAAGTAGGAAAGTAGACAACACGTTTTTGGTAATTCTTGTAGTTTGAGAAGAAACAAGACTTCTGCATGTCATATGGGCTTCTAAAAAAAAAAAAAACCAGCCTGTAGCAGGAAACTGGAGATATTTTTATACTAGATAACCAGCCATCTAAAGAGCGGCCT
>VUQK01021239.1:32211-44509 GCA_015106715.1 Bujurquina vittata | reverse complement strand
GTCGCCTGTTTGGTCGCCCCCCCCCCCCCCCTTTCCTGTCTATCTATGGCCGGGAAAAAAAACACTTTTCTACTTTACTTTAAGCACAACTTACCTCATTCACTTCCTTCTATGCTTAAGTGCTTTCTATCTATTTACTACACACAGTATCTTGCCCAAAGATACTTTTACACACAGACCGGAGCAGCCAGCGATCAAACCGACAACCTTCCAATTAATAGTTGACCTCCTCTACCTCCTGAGCTTCAGCCAGGCGTTTGTGTTTGTTTGTTTGTTTTTCTTCCTGGATACCGCGCCTTCCTCAAACTGCTCATGAGTCACGGGTAACCTGTACAGACTTCACCCAGCCCCGTGCTCAGTGTCAGCTGGGACAGACTTTGTGAGCTGCTGGCCGGAGGACACCATAACTTTATACTGGTCTCTGCCATTTGGACTCATTGGGCTTTAATGAATGCTTTCCTGTTGATGAGCCTGCTACTGATTGCATATCAATGACGTAAGTCTCACTTCAAGCCAGAGACTGCGTGCTCCTTCTGTGCACTCTGTTTTGAGTCTAAATGTAGATTGTCAGAGATGTCAGACACGTGTTATCAAAGGAAATGATCAAGCAGTCTAGATTGGTGTTGGACATATTTATACTGCGACAAATGCAAATGTTGGCATCCAGTGCGAAAGAATAAACTTTACATGTTGAGCCTAAACTGAAAACTTCCTTGATGCATCTCCAAGGACGGACAGGTTAAAATGTCACCCTATCTTGGTCATGAGCCTCTCTTAGTGAGACCTTCACCAATTACCCTGCGGCGTAATTAGTCATTGTATTTTCTTGTAAGTGTGGCTGGACAATGTTATTCTGGACAAACTGATTAGACACTGCAGCTATGAACACGTTGTGATCAAGAGAACGTTCATATATTAAGGCTTAAAAAATTATGTTTGCTGCTGGTTACATACTGTAGGTGTTTCAGGGGGACTCAGCAGCATTGGTCAGCCTCTGTAGCTGCTGCAACACAGAAAATGTGGGTTTTTAAGTGATTGTGAAGGTTACTTATTTCTGACAGTTAAAAATTATGACTGAGGTGTCTGAAACTCACCAGGCAGTGTCTCTGCAGGCTGAGCTTTTTTTTAGGCTTCGTAAAGGTACAACACTAAATGAGGTTTTCCGTTCTAAATTAGTTACTCATGACAGCATCACGTGATAATAAGGTGAAGACACACACGTGTGTATAACTGTGGCTGGCCTTTGGCAGTGTGGAAGTGAAAAAACTGAAGAAAACACTGACATCATCAGGCCAAACTTGAAATTGTAAAATACCCTCTACTGAGGCTCCGTTATGGCACGGTGAACTTGTCCAGCGTGCACCTCAGCTCCTGGTAGTTAAGAAAATGGATATTATTTGTGTTAGTGTTTTATTTTTTTTTATTTTTTTAATTTTCAAATGAGTTATACCCTTTGGAATGTTTATGGCTCTGAAAGTGGAGCAGGTCATCCAATATTCAAAAAGGTAGTGGTTTAATCACAGATTCATCCAGTCTGCATGGTGAAATGCCCATGAGCAAGATAGTGCACCCCACTCAGCTCCCTCTGCACTAAACTCAACTTTATTTATAAAGCAAATTAAAACCAGTGCCAGTAGCCAAAGTGCTTAAGTTTAAAATATATATAACAATAAAATACATAAAATTAAAAACATGTACTTAGAAGACAGCAGTTTGAACAACAACAATAAAATAAAATACAGCCACACAATAATAAAAACCAATAAAATGAATGAAAAGCCAAAGAGAAGAAATGTGTTTCAAGAGAGGATTTATAAGCAGAAAGTGGGTCAGCCTGCGTGATGTGCAAAGGGAGATCATTCCACAGTTTTTGGGCAGTGACTTCAAAAGAGTGGTCACCTCTCAGCTTCCTCTTTGTCTTTGGGATGGCTAACAGTGACAGATTACCCGATTTAACTGAACGCGAGGGGGCACACAGGTGGAGCGGGTCAGACAGATGCAGTGGGGCAAAATCATTAAGATATTTAAAAGCAAATAAAAGAATGTTAAAAATCAATCTGAAAACGAACTGGGGGACAATTATGTGTTGATAAAATGCTAAAAATGTGCTCACGATTTCAACTGAAAGTCGAGCAGTGACATTTTGTGTCATCTGTAGTCACGTAAGTAGTGTCTGGTTGAGCCCAGCATAAAGTGGATGCAGTAGTCTAAATGAGCATAAATTAAAATCTTAAAGAGATGCAGAGAAATAAAAGGCTGCACCTTGGCAAGTTGTCTCAAGTCATAAAGGTTTGTGTGAGATGTTGACTCAAAGGACCCAGATCAACATTCATTTTAGAGTAGGCCAAAACAACACAACCTCAATTCTTTTATGGTTCAAGTTCAAAAAGTTGGGTTTGCAGAATATTTTCCTGCTTCATAAATTTGACATCAGCGTAAAAGTGGAATCCAGTCTCGTGTATTCTGAGTAGTGATCCCATTGGAAGTAGGTACAGGGAGAAGAGAAGAGGGCTAAGTATAGAGCCTAGAGGCATTCCACAAGTAAGGGGCACTACTTCAACAGCAATATACTGTGTTTGTATGCAATGAGTGAAGCACTGGATGTCTTAAGTGTTAATGAATATTGCTTTAAGTGTTTTAAGATAGATTAGAAAGGAATCATATAAATGTCAGTCCCTTTACAATAAAACCTTCAAAATTTCTGAAGATTTGACATCTACATACAAAATATCACAGGTTAATACCATCATAACATTATTGTATTAGTACGTGGCAGTGTGAGACCATGGTTTGGCTCCATGTTCCGCCTTTGTTTCTCATAATGGCAGGTATTTGGCGACAATCACTGTATCATCATTTCTTTCCTGTTTTCAGGTTACTTTAGTGTCCAAAGAAGAAATTAAAAGTGGGGATGTCTGATATTTTGTGTAGATTAGGTATTATTGGTTGGAACCTGAACCATCTCCAAAGTTCAGCTTTGATTGCTCAAGCAGATGGGAAAAGCACTATATAGAAACTAGCCAACTTACCATTTACCCACATTAGACAACATAAGATTGGAAAAAGGTTTGATGAGTCTTGATTTCTCATGCAATATTAAGATCACAGTTTCAGGAAAGTCAGATATGTTACAACCGGATCCTTTCTCAGGTAAGAAGCTGCAATTCTTTTTATAGACTTGAAATGTTATGTGTTCGTATCAATTATTAAATCCTTCGTACTAGTATTGGTTACAAAATTTATGGGGTTTGTGTTGGTTTTCAGTGGCTGTATGGAGACGAAGCTCAGAGAGTTCTGAAGAATTTTGTATTCAGCCTCCATCTGATATGATGTGGACATCAACTGCACGCTCAGCCAACATCACCCCTACACCTTCATCAGAAATGAAGTGGACCCCATCTACAAAAGGCAAAACGTGTTTGTTTTCATATTCTGATCTGATGATTTTGGACTAATTTGCTTCTAGAACATGTTTTGTTTCAGAATACTGGGGGAAAAAGCTTAAAATGGGGTGCCTGGGCTGAGTGGTTTTATATTTATATTTGGACATTTATACACAGCACAAATTAAACTTACATCAAGTTGGCTTTAACAGTTTTTTCTTTTACCAATTTGTGTTCTGGATAATTATATAAATCAGGATATTTAAAAAATAATACCTATTCCCCATTTTTAAATATAAAATGTAGGTACAATGTATAAAATTTGTGTGTATCTGTGGTTGACTGGTCTTGGGGTGTGGTGTGCAGATGGGCATATCTGAGCTCACACCATGTCACTATAATTACCATTCTCTGTAATTATTGGAGGGTTTTTACTTAAAATTTAGTGTCTTGAGATGAATGCTTGGCACTACATAGATAAAACTGAATTGAACTACCAACCTACCTTTTTGTGGAATATCGCGGCCTCTGTGTAGGAGAGTCTATAGCTTTCTATAGTTTTTTGTCTTTCTGCAAGCAAGTTTAAGGCAAGTAGCAATTTTATAAATATGATGTAGCAATATTGCCCTAAATCACTTCAATTCAATTCATTTATATAGCGCCAAATCACGACAGTCACCTCATTGTATGGTTAAGCTCCTACAGGCAACCTAAACCTTGTTACTTATTAATGTTTGTAAGCACGTATAACTTGCATTATTTTCTTTCTATACAGCTAAACAGTGTTGTTCTGTATTCCAACCTTCAGGAGATCTGGATGAGACAATGGCAGCTAATTCTCCTGTACTGGACCCGACACCCTCAGAGATAGTTTCTTACACAAGATCTGCAGCTGCTCACGTTCAAGTGAAACAATCAGAACATCGTGGCTGGTCAGGAGATAGAGCAGGTCACCCACTAAGTTGCTCTCCGACGCCAGCGTTGGAGTGTGAATGTGTGTTAATGTTAGCTAATTAAAGCACTTAGCTTAGCTACATATGGAAGTGCATGGGTGAATGTAAACGTGTTGTATAAGTGCTTTGAGTGCTCGAAAAAAGTAGAAAAGCGCTAAATAAGAACTAGTCCATTTACCATCGGAAACAGTGAGTTAGTGTGCTGCAGTTTTTACTTCCTGTGTCTGGAAATATGGATGGACGTAGTATAAAGTTCTTTGTACCAGCACTAATCATTGCACACAAATGCTCATACTAATATTTTCATTACTTCACGATTAGTTCAAAATCAACTAGCATGTTTGTAAGTAAGCTGCACTTACTGGTGTGAACTGTATTTGATATTCTATGCTTGCTCTGAGACCATTTAATATGGTTGCTGCTAAAAGCACAAGTAAATGGAGTAGTTCTTATATAGCGCTTTTCTACTCTGAATGAGCACTCAACGCGCTTACCCAGTCACACACATTCATACAAGCACGTCCATAAGTATCTAAGCTAAGTGCTTTTTATTATCTAACACTCACACACATTCATACTCCGACGCTTGCATCGAAGAGCAACTTGGGATTCGGTATCTTGCCCAAGGACACTGTGGCAACCAACTTTCCGATTGGTAGGGGACCCGCTCTACCTCCTTGGTTGCAAATGATTGAATTGCCTGCAATGGTGGACTCATACCTGTGTTTGTCCTGCTAGACCACAGTCAGCATTTCTAGCTTCCCTTCCTCACGTTAATTAGACTGAATTTATTTATGTACAGTGTTTTATGATTCACGATTGAACTTTGTCATTAAACAGAGGCGTTACTTTTTGAGAGAGTCCAATGACACATATGCTAATGATCCTTCCTCAGGTGCAAGATCTGCCACACTAATAAATATAACCGTACAGCGACAACACAAAGTAACACAAAGCCCATGCTCGGTCATTTAAAGTGATAGGAGAGTGCAGGAAAGAACATCATTAAAATGAAGGAATAATTGTTTATTTGAGGTTTCTATTTGATTACTATTTACGTCTTGGAAATTTTACTTCCAGGAGGCTGAGGGGTAGCCCTGGAGCCTTCCAGTATTTTTCCAGTTTGCCACAGCTTTGTGTTTCCTACCTGGGAAACAGAAAACAACAGCTTCATTTGTTGTATTCAGGGATGGTTGCGGCAGGTGGCCGTCCCTCCATGAGCCTGTTAAATCTGGAGGTTTCTTTTTCATTCCCACTGATGTCGAGTGTTGCTGACGATTGAACATCTCATTGTTGGGTTTTCTCTCTAATATTGTAACATTGTTAGCTCACAATGTAAAGCATCTCGAGGTGACAGTTGTCATGACAACTTTCACATTTAGGCCTATTTTAAATGAACACATCCTGTACGCAACTGCAGTGTAACAGATATATAATCGCTGATGCCATATTTACTTGAATACCTGTCACGTGTATTAACTGTTAATTTGATTTAGCGTCACAGAAAAATGTGCTCTGTTCTGTTGAGTTTGGACCAAAGACGGTTTAACTTCACCATCCAGGACCTGGAGATAACTAGTTAACAGTTAAGACCACACAGAAAAGGATTTTTTGCCCTGTTCTTCCTCTTCTGGTTGTACGTCCTTGATTCCTTTGCTCTCACTTCCTTGGAGACAAACTCACTTTGGCAAAGAAAGAGACGACAAGAAAACAGACATTTATTAAAAAGAGTGAATTCTTCCTCTGAGCTCTCCTTTAAAGGTGATGTCAGTTAAATATGCTGTTTGGCAAAGCTGCATCTGTTCAGTGTTTTGTTACAACAGGAATTACTAAGTACTAAGATGTCAAATGAGAATAACAGTTTTCGTGATAACTCCTGTTTTTAAATAGATTAACAATGAAACAAAAAACAATTTAGGTTGCAGACCAAGGACCATGGAAGAACTAATTATTACTATCCTGTTATCATTGCTGTGATATGGGTTGCCTATCCGTGTGTCATTGTGACAAATGCAAACCAAACCAGGCATCAAAGACAAGTCAGTGTGTGGTCTCGTGATGTGCTCCAGCTAATAAGGTTGACTATTCTCTGTCAGCACAGCCGGATCAGTGAACACCGGACTCTGAGCAACACCCTCCAAACAAGTTGTTCAAAGCTCATGACTGGACTCCTGCGTATTTTGATTTTGACAAAAGAATCTGAAATGTCAATGTCAAATTGATGCTTAGTCCCTGTTGATGGGATCAATGAATGATCAAAAGAAAGGAATTGACTAAGGTAGGTCATGGAGAAAGTGTTCCCGTTTCAGGTTGATGTGGAGCTTAGTGTTAAGACTGACGTTTGTGAGGAACCCCGCAAACTCTTCTCATACGTGTGAGGGTGGGACCTTAAATTGGAGACAGCTAAAAGCAGGATTGTGGTGTTGTAGGAGGGATATTCTCTCTGAGGTCATTTGTTTAACCTCCTTTTGCCTTGTCTCCTTTCGCAGATCATCAAGCTGCTGCTTTGCCGATGTGGATTTTGGCTGGTCAAACCGAAGCCATTTATATTTATGATTTTTTTGGTTTTAAATGGTTTTAACCTGTCGGCTTAATGCCGGAGACGTTTTTGTGGTGTGGTGTGACATCCACATAGCATCAAAATCAACAGGGGTGCAGGTATATTCTTTGTGAGGTGTATATGGACACACCTCCCGCCCTCCCCTTAAATCGTGTTTGCTGTGAGAGTTTTAAAAAATCCTACCCTTCCTTGTGTACTTGAATGTGCCGCTCTCGCTACCGTAGCAACGCCAGTGAGCCAGTCTGTTGATCATGTGTGTGGTGAGGTCAAGGTGTGTGGTGTTAAGGTCAAGGTTTGGGCCAAATGTTAAAATTTGCAATAGACTTGAATTATTTTGCTCATCAATAAATGATGTTTTTATTTATTTTTATGATTTAGTCGAGGTGGTACCACATTTAGAGTTGAGTCTAAAATAATAAATCATAAAAGAAGGGGTTTTTGGCCCAGTGGCATCTCAAAATTTTGACATCTGGCCCAGAAGAAAAAGTAATTGAATAGGCCTGCGCTACAGGAGCCCTCAAAATTAAAGGACTAACACGCACATGTTCTGATAGGGTTATGCAATATGAAGAATATCCATCCATCCATCCATCCATCCATCCATCCATCCATCCATCCATCCATCCATCCATCCATCCATCTCCAAAAAATATCACATCTAACAATATTAATAATAGTGTGTTTTTGTGTGCATAAAATACAGCTGCCAGTATTTTAACTGTAAAACAGAATTTTTTTTACACTATATGAAACATGAAAACAGCTACACAGATACTTTGATTTTTTTATTGATATATTTTTTTGATTTGCCCTCATTGTCCTAGAAATCACGTTTCTTGATTTCTTGACAATTTGTTATCGTACCACTGAGAACTTCACTGCCATGTTGTAGATTTTTAGGTTCTGGTGAATAGTCGAAGCAGCCAGTTGCGCTTCTTCTTCTTCTTCTTTGGCTTTTTTCTCTGGCACGATTCAAGGTTGCGCCTCGGGCTTGTCCAGGTTGGCGATAAGGATGGTCTCTTTTTCTTGTTTGGTTTGTGAGGACTCCTGCAAAGCTTTCACAGATTCCAGCAGTGAGTCTCCTTTTCCACCCTTGCCTTGCTCCTGGTGGGAAGCATGAAGGCCCTTGTTGGTAGAGAGCCGGGCTTTTAACTCATTAATCTCAGACTGGAATCGCTCTCTCTCCTGTCTGTGCTGAGCGGCCTGCACTTCCAGTTGTCTCTGAGCCTGGAGCAGCTGGTGCTGGAGCTGCCGGATCTGCTCTTCTTGTTTAATGCACTTGACCTCAGCACCAGCCTCTTTATCTGAGTGTGAAACCTCCATGCCTTTGCTGGAAGGCCCCACACACAGTTTTGCAGCAGGGTGGCGGTCTTGTTTCTGCAGGTTTTTGACCCTCATTTTGGCATTTATGGGCTCCTTCTCTGGAACAGGGACTGTGTCACGGTTGTTCTCTGGCTTCTTACCACAAGCCTCTGCCAGCAGTTTTTTCAGATCTTGAATGGTTTTATCTGAAGTTTTTTTGTTGTGGTTGTAATGCTTGCGAAGCTGATACAGCCGAAACTGGCATTGTGCAGCCTTGTCGGCAGAAGCTACCCATTTCTGATAAAGTTCATCCACCTTACTCTGGGACTTTTGCAGCTGGCCTTTCAGATCATTAATTGTTGCTGCTGCCCTTGATTTGCAGTAGTCATAATACTTATGAAGCTCATCCAACCGAAACTGGCTTTGTGCACCCTTGGCAATGGAAGCTACCCATTTCCGCTGAAGGTCGTGCATCTGATCCTGGCATTCCTGCAGCTGTTTTTTCAGAGCTGCGATCTCCTTTGCATCATATGGGACTCTGTCCTGATTGGGTCTAAATTTTGGATTAGGCCCATGATGCCTCGTCTCTGCATTAGGCTTGGGTTTTTGCCTTTTGGCTTTTGCCTTTGCATGCATCTTTATGTTTTTTGTCTTGGGTATGACAGCTGGTTGCTTTTGTGCGTCTGCCATAGTAGATGCTAAAGAGTTTTGTGTTCTGGGCGTTGCGTCTACCTTTGTAAGCGTCTGCTTGGTTGACCGTGTCAGTTTGTGCTTCTGCCACTGAATGTGGCTGAATGCTGGGCCTACTTAAAACCTCTTGGAGCACGATGACGTCACCTCTTTATGACGTCACTGAAAAAAAGTCTGATGCGCACTGAATAAATTGCTTTGATGTGATTCTTTGTTCCTTTCAAAATAAAAGTCCCACAGACCTACTGTAAGGCCTTTACTTTGTAGGACAGTTTGAATTGCCACTTTGAATGGCACTCTACCAGAATTATAGTTAAATTTGAAATCAAGCCATAAGACTCAATAATTGCTTCTTAAATAAACCTAACCAAAGTAGAAGAAGAGTGTTTATTGGAAAAGAAATATCAAGATTCAGACATCAGAGAGAGTGGTCATAATGACTTCTATCATAAGATAAAATAGGAAATATAGGAAACTTTTAAGATTTACTGAAAGATATTTATTAAGACTATCCGGTGACCGGCATATGTGGTTGATTTTTACCATTTGTTTGGACAGGGCTGCTTTTAGGCCAGCTTGCTGGTTGCCTGGAGGACAGAATGCTCTGGATTTGTCTGCAAATGCAGCTTCATTGCTGAGACTAAGAAACAACAGACAGACTGTAGACAGTGATAGAGGCTGACTGACTCATTACTGTCATATCCAGTGCAGCACACAAGTGAATTTGTCATTATACAGATAGTATAATGTAATCGTGGCATAATCAACATAGAGTTAACATAATATATCGTTCAAACAAATAATCCAAGTATGCAAGTATGTTAGACTCTCTTCACTAGTTGTCAACACAACCTCACGACCACTAGATGGTGGCAAGGTCAAGATCACAGCTTTTGTGCTGCATCAGGTTTTGTTACAGCACATCTTATCCCCTAAAATACACGTCATGTTAAAAATGAAAGCTGAAGCTGAATTGTAAAATGATAACAAAATGTTTTGTGGTATATGACAAACGAATCAAACCAGAAAGCAGTTACATTATATTATCTTTATTATGCTGTGGAGCTGTGAGAATATTTCTTAGAGCCGTCACTTTGGCATCATACAGCAATCACACTCATGCGTATATTAGAGCTGATAGTCTTGTGACCATGCATAAGTATTCCTGTTGAATAATCTGATTTTATCGTATAGTTCTCATCAAGAGGAAAATAGTGCTATTTCACACCTAATGGGAATTTTGGGAGTGTGCTTGTGTGACTACACCTGTGCTAATTTGTGACTTACAGGCACAAGGAAGGCACACAGCAGACACGCAACCCTGGAGTGATCCGTGCAGATCCATAATACAAGCATTCATATCAGTGGCATTGCGGGCGTATCTGAATCACGTATCTGGAACATCTGCACAGGATTTGGTCACTTAAATAAAATTGCAAAACATAGAACATTTTAACAGCCAAAGTTGTTGTAACGCTGTTGTTTCAACATATTTGCACCTTTAGATGCTACTGTAATCAGATTTTTGTGAGTTCTTGTATTTTCATGTATGCTTAATATTTATACGTGTCTGTTTTTAAAGTATCCAGTCTGGAGACACTGGGGATGGAAACAGCTGTTATGTCGTTCGGCTGTCAAAAGACCAACATAGAAGTACATGAAGTGAGCAGCAATGGAGCTGCTGGGTTTCTGGATTCAGCAGACATGCTCAATAGTTTTGCTTTGCATTTTAAGGGTCGGCACACATGCATTCACACCAATAAAGCCAAACTTGTCATATGGCAACTCACTAATTACAGTGTTTGTCCACTGCATTTTCAGGAAGCTCCTCAATGGCTTCCGGTGCCAGCGAGCCAGTTGATGTGGTTGCTAAGAAGGTGCAGCGTACATTACATTGCTTATCTCGACATAAACTCGGACCTCTACATTTGAGAAACCAAACAGCCTCTTCACAAACGAATGGCACAACATAGAAGAGCCGCCTCAACAGGACAAGACTCAGCTCACTATTGTTCTAAGCTAAGCTAAAGAAATGGATCATTTTGTGATGGCTCAACCATGGGCCCAAAGTCTGCCTCATGGACGAGCTCCTGGATTTTAATTCTTATCCGTCATTGTATTGGTGGAGCAAATCTCCTTGTGGCTGGAGCTAAACTGAGCAAGAAGTGTGCTGTGTCCCTTCTCTTTCTGCCTCTCTGACTTCTTCCTCCAGCAGCATCTTCTCCCTACTCTTCCTCTGTGTCTTGCCCAGTCTGGGGGTCATTGCAGTCCCCCCTCCCACACTCTCTGCTTGATCAGATAGCTCCCCTGCTGCTTCTGTCTCCTCCTCATCCTGCCACCTAGCTGTATGCTAATCATTTGCCTCCTGAATGAAGTGCACTTGTGAAGAAATGACATTACAGCGACATACTGCCTCCTCTTCCTCTGTTTTCCACATGCCCAGCCACTTTGTCTTTCTCTTCCCTCTTCTTCCTCACACCAGTGTCCCTCAGATTCCTCCATATGTTTCTTAAACTCTTCAGTTATCAAAGCAGACCTAAGCCTTCCAAATGTGCCAGTACTTCAGTCTTTTTATTGAACTTTAACATTTACCATGCTGACCAGGCTTGCACAGCCTGAGATGCACCCCTTGCACAGTCTGAGCTTAGGGGTGAATCTGCTGGGACGTCCACTCCTGGGAAGACTGGCGTTTCCACTTGTGAATAATCTTTCTCACTGCAGCATGATGGACTGCAGACTTCAGATCAGCGAGTTGCCAAAAGATCTACTTTTATAGGAGAAACACAATTTGTGAATTAACAAAAATTCTGGCTTCATATTAACATTTGTTTGGAGCTATTCTTGTTTAAATTTTATGATCGTGATCGGTTTAAATGTGTATAATAGGCTGATTTCTTTTGCATGACCTCGTGACTAGCATACAGTACGTACAATACATACATACGCTCCTAACCCATCTGCGTAAAACCATGCATGCAAGACGTCAAAGAATCATACGTACATGATACCTGTACTAATAGGAGTGACAATACAGTCTGATCACGAACAGCTAATGCCTGTTAGTTCTCTTCAGAATGAATGCAGTTGCCACCACCTCTGACTACACCTTCAGTAAATTAATGTGGAAAATAGCTGGATAATCTGTCTATGCCACATCTACACCATCACTGGATATGAAGTGGAGGTGATCCACAAAAGGAAAAAAATCAAATTTTTTACTTCAAATGAGCAGTTTTGAGATTTTGGACTATTTTGCTTACATTACAAGAAAGAAATGTCTGAAATACACATTTCAGTTAATGCTAATATATACAAACTATCCTATATAATAATGATATAATAATTATAATATTTAATAGTGGGGTTAATTGCCCATATATAGCACTTTTCTACTCTAGCTGAGCACTTTA
>VUQK01021239.1:1113-12321 GCA_015106715.1 Bujurquina vittata | reverse complement strand
AAATGTTGGGATTCAAACCTGCATTACCCGTACTGCAATGCAGCATTTACATGTGGTTGCCTGCTCAACCACTGAACCACCTGGGTGCCTGTCATAGTTGTGCCATCTTTGTCATGCATGCTTGCTCTGCTGCTTTGCCTACCTTAGACTTTTCCTGTAGGAAGGTCCCAAGTCAAAAGCTGTACTGCCAAATATAAATTGCTGCACACAAAAATAAGAATCCTTTGACTAAAGTGGTCCTGCCTGAACTTATAGTTCCTTTGTACACTTTCTCATGCAAGCAGATGTTACCCTGGAAGCTGAAAACTGACACTGAGGAGACGGCCACTATGTTAAAATGTGAGTATTTGATCATCAAAAGATCCGAGGGGTTTAAGGTGATCAGAGATGTGTTTGTCTATAAGACAGCCAAACATTCCCTCTGTACTTAGTGCAGCACAACCCGTTTGAGTTAGCAGCTATGAAATAGTCACACACACACAAACGCACGCACACACGCACGCACGCACGCACGCACACACACACACACACACACACACACACAGGGAGCTGTTGTAGGTGAGATATGGAGATGTGGATCCCTTATGAAAGTTGTGATAGTCAAAATGCTCACTGTATATCTTCCACAGGGCTCCTGTGAGTGACATTCCCACTTACAGCCTGTTAGTCGAAGATGTGTTGTCACTGTCTGCTTCCCATCAACTAATCAGCTTCATTCTGCATGAAATGAAACCTCTTTCTCTTCATGTCATACGCACAGCACGAACACACACACACACACACACACAGAATCCAAGCTCCTCTTCATTTCCTCTCTCCTCCTCCTTTTCTCTCAGTGCACATCTGACAAGGTGGAGCTAATTGATCAGCCTGCCATTTCTGTCTGCTCCCTCCTCGGTACCGTGGCTCCACCTGTTCACATGTCTCAGCCACTGTCTCAAAGGGTGGAAAAAGTGAGGAGGGAAATTACACCTTCATTTTGCAGCGCGCGGAGAGGCAAAAAAAAAGACATGTTGGCTTTTCCTCATTAGGAGGGGGTTTGTTTCATGAGGTGGAGCACAGATCCTTCTTGTTTATGCTTTGATGAGGCTGCTTAGTGTCAGACTTTGATGTCTGTCATTAATTAACCTCTTGTGTGCGATGGAAAAGTGAATCAGTTTGATACACACACACACACACACACAGCCATTTTTACATTGCTACAGTACCCTATATTGTGTGTACAATTGAATTTGTCTTCATGGGAAACAAATTGCTTGTCACTTAATACTAACATGGAGTTTATGTCTAGTTTATTTTTTAAATTTGTAAATTGTTCTTATTTAATGTTACAGTTATAGGAAGCTGATATATTTCGTACATATTATATAAATATACAATTTAACTAGAGTTGCTTTTGGTGATTTTTTTTCCATGTATTCGTACAGACTTCAATTCATATAGGCTCCAAACTCCTATGAATGTTTTCTTAATCTATATCGTTTACACTCATTTCTGCACCTCTTGCATCGCTCTTCCTTTCCAAAGTTTGATGGGGGCCACATGATGAGCGTGCTTGCCTGGCGCTTATTTAGGTTAAGGCTTTAGTCCCTATGAATAATCATGGTGAGCCCTCTGCCTTGGGGACAGTGCAGTGCAGCAGACAGAGCCGCCTGTTTGTTTACCAGAGATGTTGCAGCAACTTGCCTCTAAACCCAATGTGCTAAAGTAGCAGGGAAAAAAAGCACTGTAGGTGTCTAATTGTAGTCAGGCACAAATGAGGAGCTTGGGTACTGAAGGAGAGCGTGAACACAAGGGCATAGAGGAAAATAAGCCTTACTTCAAAGTTGCTCGTACAGGAAGAAAGGTCGAGAGCTGGTGGGTGGATACAGATTGTTTGAAAGTTTTTTTTTTTTCTTTTTGTTTTTGCGAAAACTAGAAGACAACATATTCAAGGCTGTTCAATTATTCATGTGCGGGGATCCTCTCCAAGCCCTTTTACTTCTCATCCAACAAGACTAACAAGACCTTCACAGTATTACCAAGGGGATGTTTGTTTACACAGATCAGATCGAGGGCAGGAAAATAGCTCGCTTGGGTTAGATGATTGCCACAGATTTTAATGGGCAGAGCGTGCAGGCCTCCAGTAGGGGGCATTCAAGCACATGTTTTAATGAATGGCCTGGGAGCGGGTTTGCTGATGTGAGTACATGCTATGCACAACAAAGCATGGAGGGAGTCTTTCTTAGCGTTAGTGACACTCGCAGGACAGCCTGCATCCCAAAGGAAAACTTTCATTCATCTTTCTTTTTTGCTTTCCTCTGAGAGGCAGGAGCAGCACATTCAGTCCTGCAGTGTGCCCTGAGCACTCACAAAGAGGGAGAAGCAGCACAGCAGAAAGAGACCCTGTCAACAGCACTATCTTTACAGCCCATCACTTTGTGTAATGGAGAGGGAGAGTGCTCTGGTGCTGTATGGCTGCTAAATGCAAAAGTTCAGTGAACGGATTTGTTCTGAGAAGATCCTGGGCTCTGCGAGCTTAGTAATGTGCTGGCAGTGAATTGCATCACTCGCTTAAATTCTCATAACTACAAGTTTCAAACTAGGGGTTTGCTGAATTGGGCACCAATAAGAGATGTCTTAGTTTGTAAAGCCTTCAGTAATGTATAAATCAGTTACAGAGCTGAAAGTATTCCGTGATATAAAGGGGATGTTCAAGCATGAGGTACATTATCATGTTTAATGCATTAACGCTTTAGACAGCAGTCAGAAAACATCATCACGAAGCTATTACGCCAGATTATGCTCTCTCCAGTAGCTTGTGTGTTGCCTGGTTTGTTGGTCGTGGTCTCTCAATGTACCTCTTTTCTCCCGCCGCATTCCCTTCATCACCAAATGGTCGCAGCAGATAGCCGCCCCTCCCTGAGCGTTGGCTCCACTCAAGGTCTTATCCTGTTAAAAGAAAAAAGCAGAAAGTTAAAAGGGAAAGACCTCAACACTATTCCCACAGTTCAGGTCAATTCAGTTTGATTTATATAGCGTCATTTCACAACAACAGCTGCCTCAAGTCGCTTCATATTGTAGGGAGCTTTTGCTCGAATATTGTAGAGTTTTATACGTAAAGGGTCTTGAGATGTGTTTGAATCAGTGCTATATAAATAAAAATAAACTGAATATTGTTACTATTGTTGATCCTCTTCCCCTTTGCTTTGTTTTGGAATTTCCGTCAATGGCACATCAAAAAGCAGCACAAAAATCTGTATATAGTAAAAGGGTGAGATGCATGTCACGAGCCAGATGCGGACTCTACATTCATATACTGGCATACAGTAACCATGTATTATCTGCCTCCTTTTAGTTTGCTAACTTGTATCTATCCACCTTTTTGATCTGTTCTTGCTATGACAGGATGGTGTGATGACCAGCTGAAGTGTTGGATTCGTTTTTCACACGTGAAGAGGGTGAACACAGGAGCGGAGAGCAGGCAATTTCTAAACCAAGTCCATGTGACCGTCAGACAAGCACTTCTGTGTCACACCAACTTCAGCAGATACCGGCAAGAAAAGGAATACAAGCACCAAAATGTGTGTGTGTTTGTCCCTCTTGAGCCACTAATGTGAAAAACACCCATTAGCCACTTGAATTGTGCCCTAATTTTTCAAGATGCTTGTCCAGTTCAGGACTTGACCACAAAATTTCAACCACTGCACCAATTTAAGAGGCGCACTGTTCCTTTTTACTCACCTTTTTTACTCTGTTCATACTTCACTCTGTGTTTAATCATTCTCTGTCTCACTTTCACAGCATGTTTTCTTTCCTGTCTCCCCCCTCAGCATGAACCGGTCACGGCAGATGACCGCCCCTCCCTGAGCCTGCAGGTTTCTTCCTGTTAAAAGGGAGTTTTTCCTTCCCACCGTCGCCACGTGCTTGCTCATAGGGGGTCGTTTTGACTGTTGGGTTTTCTCTGCAGTATTGTAGGGTCTTTACCTATAATGCAAAGCGCCTTGAGGCGACAGTTTGTTGTGATTTGGGGCCATGTAAATAAAACTGAATTGAATTGAACTGAATTGAAACTAGTTTATAAATCCATGGGATTGTTTTTGCCTCCACCTGCACTGTGTTTACTGACTTTGACATTTTCTTGCGCATTTTTAAATTGTACAAATCAATGAATTAATTTCATTAAAAAAGGGCAAATATAGTTTTCTTTATCTCAGAAAATTTTATCTTCTTGCCAGATTTGGAGACATCTTAAAAGTGGTGCCCATCATGAACTTTCAAATGGCTAAAGAGTTCTCTGGAACATAATGTTAAGTTAAAGCTGTTGCATTAAACAAGGCATGTGACAGTACATTATTTCTTCTCATCCCCACAATAATAGCAGCCTCTGCACACCATCCACGCTAGCACACACGCACACACACTTCTCATTCTTTTTCCTCTGTCCCACCTCTCCTCTGACAACAATTAAGACATTTGCCTTGCACAGTAAACAAATCACACACAATTAGCGTTGTTACAGCAGGGTGCATTTCAGTAGCCTGGTGGTGGTGCAGGGATGCTTTTGTGTCTGTGCAGCTCCGCTGAAAATAAAAGTCCAGGGGGAGGGTGGTTTTGATTGAGTGGGATTGTGAGTGGGAAGGCCGGTGGAAAGTGGCCAAGCTCTCTGGGGAAATCTGACAAATGGATATGTGAGAATTCCCAAAGCAAAAATTGACATCAAGCACTCGCAGAATAAAGCTGCTTCAATGTGTTTATTGCTGCAGTCAAGAGGCTTTAACGATGCTTTACACTGATGGAGCTGGAGCACATTTAGAGGCGCATGGGAAAAGAGCCTATTCCTGTTGTAGAATTATATGGTGCTGCTATGGCCTAAATACTGTGTCAGAGGCTTTTTATCATCACAAGTTATTCAGCAATAAAGATACTTAGTGGACTGAAAGATGGACTTCCCTATGGGTTGTATTTCCGTTTTATCTAACAAGGTACCAGCTGAAAGGACTTGTTAGTGGAATTGCTGGTCTCAGCTGTCATAGGGCAAAAGATATGGTCCACCTATTAAAAAAATAATTCTCAAATCAGCAATCTGAATTTGAATGGCCAGAATACAGCCAATATTCCTCAACACTAAATAAAATATAAAATTATATTTTCCTAAAAAATAACATTAGAAAAAAAGAAAATGTTTCAAGCTGATGAAAATTTGCAATTTTTCAGGCAAAAAAACTGTAACGTGAATTTCTGTGTATCAAAGTCGGAAAAATGTGTAAACTACACAGTGTGTCCAGTTTCCCAGCAAAAAGCGCAGCTGTAAACATGGCGGTGAACAACTCGGCAAAAATTTTAGCAGTGAGGCGATTTTCTCAATAACTAGTGGGTGATTGAACAGTGGCCATATTAATCTTTTGTAATGACCTACAATGTGTTAAGTAAAATGGCAAAATGGTTAGGGCTGGATCAGGTGATCAGGTGATTCTGAACCATTTATTTATGTTACATTCACCTCTTTTCACTCTGTTTACACACAGCATTTGATCGTGAGTTATTATTAATCTCTGGCTCTCTTCCACAACACCTTTTTGTCCCGTCTTCCTCCTCTCACCCAGATGGCTGCCCCTCCCTGAGCCTGGTTCTGCTGGAGGTTTCTTCCTGCTAAAAGGGAGTTTTTCCTCCCCACTGTCACCAAGTGCTGCTCATAGGGGGTTGTTTTGACTGCTGGGTTTTCTCTGTAATCTTTGTACAGTCTTTACAATAAAAAGTGCCTTGAGGCGATCTTTAGCTGTGATTTGGTACTATATAAATAAAACTGAATTTAACTGAATCCAATGTATGAATGCCAGTGGCAGACTGGTGAATGCCTATTAATCTACATGCTAAAGCACTGGCAGTGTTTCTTATGTCCTTCATTATACGCAGAATTAATGATTCAATTTCCCTTCCAAATGCACAATGGGAGTGAGATCATCAACCCATATTAACACTTCTGTGCCGTGGTTATTGGCTAGTCATGGTTATTCCTTGTGCTGGGGTGGGCATGCAGTTGTCACGCTGCCTTGGATCGTCAGTGCTCCTGCGACAGAGTGGCGATTTGTCCAGGGTGTACTCGCGTCTCTCTCTATGACAGCTGAGATAAGCTCAACCCCCCACCCCACTCCGCGACAATGAACTGGGAAGAAGTGGAAGAAAATGAACAGATGGACCCTATCCACAAGGGCTTTGCACCCAACCCACCTACAACTTGCTCTTCACGGCTGGTGGTGAAAGCAGCTGTCTGGTTCATGGCTTTGACCGCCATGTTCTCCCTTTAGTGTGAACAGTTTAATTTGGTGTGTAAACCGTGAATAGGAAAGTTAGTACATTTCTGCATGGCCCGAATCAAAGAATTCACCATTTTAGAATTTGCACCTTTCAGTTTGAGCGAAAAGGCAGCAGACACTTCCATGACCCCAGAATGGCCTTGCTCGTTGGCTTTTTCAATATTTAAATGAGATGGTTAAGACTGAAGATTCCAATCTCAGGCTGACTGACATTCTGCAATGAGTCAGCAACAGACACTTTGGATTAAAAGCTTATCTTAATCAAAAAACAGCTGTCCATTGCCCTTCATTTCTACACATGCAGCAGGAAAGAACCAGTCAAAATGATGTTTACTGAAAAATGATGTGACAATAGGAGTTATGTGTACCTCACCCTAATAAAGGTTGAAGTATTAATAACAGTATAGGTCTTGGAAGATAAATCCACACCAGTCAAACTCCATTAGTCACACAATTCAGATTATAAGTGGAACATATACCTCTTATAGTGTCCTCATAGATGGGTTGAGGCGACCTTAGATAGTGCCGCTCTGATTAGCCCATCATCCTTGAAGGTTTATTGTAGGTCAGTGTGATTGCTCAGTGAATGAAACCATCCTGTGATGGAGCTTTGCACATCATTCATCAAAACTCAACTTCAGCACAACAACATAACACAGCTCTGCTCAAATGGGTCAGCACAGGGGGGGGAAAAAAAACTGCACGTTAAATAATGCAGTCTGATTTGGCTGAAAACTTTATTATCTGACATGAAAAACGCCCTCCACAGACATATCAGAATTCTAGTCAGTCAATCTTGGGCTCACCACACACTACACTTTGAATTATGTATTAACAGTTCACCCTAAAATCTTGCTTTCACTGTTGCTACAAAGTGCTGCTTGCTGCTGAGGTTTTATACTCACTGGTTTGAAAGTAAAAGAGCACCAAATACATTCAGCTGCATTGATGTAAGAGTCGGTGCAGTCCGTATGAGTGCTGAATATACAGTACAGTCCAAAGATGTACATGCCGCTATGTGTGGCGGCGTTTACACAAAAACACTCATGTATATTCGTCCAGCACAAGCGTTCCTGTTCATGCACTAGTGGTGCCAAGAAACATGGAGGCATTCAATCCACCAGCCAGGGTGAGTTATCAACCTTGCCGCTTTTAATCTATGGTGACAGAGTGTGACCATATCGGGGGTGGGGTGGGGTGGGGGGGACAGCCCCTGCGCGGACCCTAATAGATGGTCACACCTTTTAGACCGTGCAAGACCAGAAATGAAATACTTAGACGATGGGCGCCGCTGTGTGAGTGTGTGGAAACAAGTGTGTGTATTTGCATTTATATGTGCTTTAAGCTGCCTAAACTGAGATAATTACTCTTCAGGAGTTCAGTAAGGTCAATTGCCCTGTGCTTCATTATTACGGGTGGAACATTCCTTTAAAGTGTGCTAGAAGTTTGACATTCACAGGATCAAGGTGTGTGTTTGTGATTCATTATGGGGACTAGACATGTTTAAATTTTAATGAAGAGTCTACTTCTGTCTACTTTAAAAACTTCAGCTTGGATGAGTCTCACTATCTTGCACGCAGACTGGAGCTGAAAGGGATAAAACCACCTAGTGTCCGATTAGTAGGTGACCTGCTCTACCTCCTGAACTACAGGAGGTGAAAGATGACTCAACTTTTATTCATTTATGTAGTGCCAAATCATAACAAACAGTCACCTCAAAGCAATTAATATTGTAAGGTAAGACCCTGCAGTATTCACAAACGAGATCCTTTACCAGGGGTGAACTCCAGAGGTTGCAAAAAGAAGTCTGAGGACGTTGAAGGTGGCTGTCCTGGGTGCATCCTGTCTCTCATCCACTTGTCACCTTGGACAGACTCAAGCATCACCAGAAAGAATAAATAAATCTTAAAAAAGCGAGAAAAAAATTGCTTTTTCAACACAAGTTACAAGGATTTATTGTTATAAGTCATGCCTTGTTGGTCTGTTTTTAAGTTATAAAAGATTCCAAAAGAAAATGACTTTCTGTGGTTTTAGTAGTCTACATATATATAGCAGTCCCAAAAAATGTGATCCGATACTCTAAGAGTCTGATCATAAACAGGATTCTTGTGTCAGTTTAAACACACTTGATCCCTCTATTTTAAACATCAGCAAAATCACGCAGGAACTCTGCATCTCTATGATGTCTTTCGAACTCCGTTCGGTAAATATTTCATGGCCCTCATTGACGGTTATCTGTGGCATTGCTCTGTTTATGCGATTGCAGATGAGAAGCAAGGCAGGCCTTGCATCATCTGAGCTCAGAGACAGCTCAAGGGGAGGAGAACCTTGGACTGCAGAAGTCCAGCTTGTTAGCATGCTCCTGAGCGGCTGCTGAATGTAGCTTGGTTCGTCATGAAATTTTAATGGATAATTGGATGTTATGAAGATTAATGCGCTTTAGTTTCACAGGGCTTCAGGAGAACCGTGAAAGGCTTTGACACTCAACAGCTTCCAGAGGATGCCTTTGGCCTCTTTAGCAGATACCTCACCATGGTCCTCCCTTGATCATTGTGCTTGATTCGATAGGTCACTTCATTCGCATCGTGCCAGTTTGAACCAGTACTTTTACACCATCTGCATTGTGCTGTGCTCTCATGTGCCCTGGAGTCTGCAGTGTAACTTCACTGTAATTTATTGCAATTAAGGAAAGCACAGAAGCAAAACTAATTCCACATTTCACTCTCATTACTAATATTTCCTTCTGTTCACTGTTGACTGTAGTATATTTAATCATAAATCAACCACAAAAACGTGCCGCATATGAAGCTCCTTGGAGTAAAACCTCATGTGTCTCAAATTATGATTGGGAGTTAAAGAGCTTAGAAGAAAATGCAGAAAATTATATTAGACAGGAGGATTTAAAAAAAAAAGCTTTCTGTTGAATTCCTTGGCAAAATGTTTGTTCCTTACGTGCATTTTCTTTCGTTTATCCTTTTAATGGTCGTGGGGTGGGAGTGGGAGGTGGAACCTAGCCTCGCTGTCAAAAAAAAATCCTTGTTAATCTTGCAAGATTTAGTGTTTCTTTACTTGCCTTCTCTTTAAATTCTGTTGAGGTACATTTTGAAATGAAAGAGCTTCTTTTGTTCACATCTTGCAGTCTCTTGAAACGTTGCTTTTTGTTTCTTGCAAATGTTGGTTTTCTTTCTGATGTTTTGTTTTTCTTGGGAAAATTTTGCATTCTTCACGAACATTCTGCACGGGTCTCGAATTTTCTCAGTATATTTTTGTAAAACATGTTCCTAGGAAATTTTTTACACATTTTTTCCAAATGCATCCTTTCTCATTCTTTCTCTTGTTTTGCATACGCCTCCCAAATAATGTTTTTATCTACATATATTTTCTGCCATTATTACTGCAAAAGTTTCTCCCTCAAAAGGTCGTGTATTTATTTGGATGAATTCTTTTTTGGTCAAAAGGGTTTTCCTATCTCAATGTTTCGGTTCTCTTCCTAGTTTTACATTTTGCTCTACAATATTTTGCAAAATTGGTTTTTCTCTCAACACTTTTGAGTTGAGGGTGCTGCAACACCCACAGACAAACTGTGAAGGACCTGCTTGCATGTTTTATGTAGTTTTCTTGGTATTTTTTCAAATTTTGTAATATTATTTTTCCCATCAAAGTAAGTTTTTAATAGTGGATTTCATAGTTCTTAGGTTACTTAGGTTTAGTTGTGTACCTGGACATAGTGTTTTCACCACACAGGCGTGCAACACACACACACGCACACACACACACACGCACACGCACACACACACACACACAGAAATGGTTATGCAAAAGTTAAAGTTTTTTAAGCTGATAACTGAGTATTAAGGGCATGATGAAAAATTTCATGGTGAAGCCTGAAAACAGAGGCTGCTTTCTGGAGTATCAGCAGTAGAGGAGACCAGTGTTTCATGCTCTGCCATTACAGAACCACAGACAGCATAAACTCCTGCTGGCCTGTCATGATGATCTGATGACTTTGCTTTGCTTTTTGAAACTCTGATCGTCACGATATTTTGTAACTGTGGTTTTATAACTGCCAGTGCAAACCTGCTATTGGACAGTGTCTAAATTGCAGCATGCTTGGCTCATCACTGGTTTTGCCAGGAAGTAGCAGAGTGTGAAGGAGTTACAATGGTCCTGAGTGGTCTGAGGGACAATCAGGAAGTCAACCACCTCGTATTTGTAAGCTTGCCAGATCTTTCTCTCTGCAACTTTGTTCATGTCCTGAGAATGAAATATGAGTTTTGACACAATGGAAGGGATTCAGTGGTTGTAAGAGAGGCATAAGTACAATGTGGGATAACCAGACTTACACTGAGAGAAAAAAACAAAACACTCACGAAGTGCGCGAGAAGTACGAGACTGGCCCAAATTGAAATCAGTTACGTTTGATTTTCACTCTCTGCTATTCAGTATGCTATCTGAACTGGTGGATTCACAAGGAGGTCACAGAAAAGGAAAATACCCTAAAAATGGCCACCGCATCGCAACCCGTGACCCAATTTAATGTTGGGGATCCAACAGTGCTCACCAGGTTTAAAGCAGATTGAATGAACTGTTGGTGTAGAAACAAAGATTCCTTCATGCATTAGTTTACCTCGTGTCTATAATGTTTCCCCCCAGAAATTCCCTCTGGGGCTCTATAGAAAGTTTCTTATGTCGTGGTTGAAGACGTTTTGAGTGGAGTAACTTTCTAGGACACAAAAACTTTTCTCAGGTATGTTAAAATAAATGTGCAGTTCACAGATTCGCATATGGACTAAAACTGAATACACACAACCTGCAATCTGTATTCCTGCTCCTGTTTACCCCCCCCCCCCCCCCCCCCCCCCCCCCCCCCCCCCCCCTCTACCACCCCTACCCCTCCCCCTCTTTGCTTTCA
>VUQK01021233.1:1258-17863 GCA_015106715.1 Bujurquina vittata | reverse complement strand
AAAAAGAATAGTTAATTAATAAAGTAAGGATTTTTTTTTTTTTTTTTGCTTGAATGATTCATGGGTCAGTATAAAGTGGCTTAACTAAAAATAAATAAATAATTTTTAATGCAAGCTTAATTTTTCAGGTAAATAAATGACCCACTGAGAGGACCGGGCCGTCTTCATGGTTACTGAACGATGCACGAGAGGTGTCGTGCAGCAGGGCTGAGCTGCAGTCAAGCCAACCAATCTCCTTAAATGACGAAGGCCGATCTGAAAGTTGTTTATCTCGTTATCTCGAGAATAGGTAATCGTTATTTTGAGATAAACAACGCGTTATCACGAGAAAACCATCAGAGAAGAGTTGATAGGTACCATGGCTGCTCTCGGCTTCCGTTGTCAAGTACCCAATACTGTAGCCAGTATTTCTCCTGTAGATTCTCATCATGTTTAAACTCAGGCGCCTCCAGGCCCGCTTATTTCTTTTCACCAGCAGCAGTTCTTAAAAAGTTAAAAGCAAAAACAAATTCCCTATCAAAAGTCCAACTTGAAGGAATGAAGTTAAAGTTAGCATCATGTTCAGTGTGATTTGTGCCCAGTGCTGTGAGTGTAAAAGTGAAGAAATCCAGTGAGGTGATGGTAAGTGACGTGCAGTGAGGCGAGAAAGGTGAAGCAGTGCCTCTCCTGTCATCATGGCAAGTAAAATATTAACAATGATAAGAGAAAATACATTTGACTACTTGACTGTTCTATAAAACTGTTTTATAAAAGTGAATGTACGCATCGCCTGCTCAAACACATGGAAGAAATGTGGGGCGAGCCAGTGCACTGCTGTGTTTCACCTCTGGGGGCGCTGTGTCATGTACAATAAATGAAGCCGGCGGTTGGCACATGCCCATTGCTGTCTCTATATATCACCAAAATACATGTTTGATGACACATGTGCCGCACATGCTGATGCTCCACATTCTGTCTGATATATTGAATGAACGTGTGACATGTTTATTCTTTGAGATCGGTCATAAATGCACGGTTAAAACACACAGAGTGAGGCAGACAGTACCTTGCCACACTGATAGGGGGCGGTGCTGCAGCAGTTATGTTTGATTAAAGCATAATTAATCATTAGCATAGTTAAAATTGAAATATAAGCTTCTATTTTGGGTTCATACATGTGAGCATCTGACCAAACGATTCAGTGCCTCACCCATCACAAACGTCATTGCACCTCACCGGGTAAGCGTGATAACTATGACTTTCTTAAGGTAGCCACTATCATTAACTGCAATCGAGGGCCTGTTGTTAGCTCTCTACAGTTTTATACACCCGGGATCTCTGTAGCTAAACCAAAGCCAGTGGAATTAGCTTGGTAAACTCAGCAGAGGATGAAGACTCTGCTGAGCTCGACTCTTTTCTGGTACTTCAATTTGGTTCAAGCGGGTGACGTTTACATAGAAATACAGTTTTTTGGACAGAACCTGTTTCAGGCAGACACTGATCTGAGGCTGCATCAGGGGCAAATAAAAAAAAACAAGTTTGTTTTATTCATTTAGTTTGTGAGGAAATCGCAGAATAGAAGTAAAGACTTGAAAATATTCATCCCATGTCCACAGTAAACATTAACATTTACACATATATGTGAAGGAAACAACATGTATGACTCATGAGCACAGCCTCCAACACGGTTACTCTTTTGGTTGTGACACATTTAAAAGATGTGCAGACTTAACAGATTAACATAGTTCTGAATAGCTTGTCTTCATTTGTAATGAAAAAAATTGAATAGCATCAAACTTCCCTTTAATTACAAGAGTCATCAATGGAAAATAACAGTCACAGCTCTACTTTCAACATCTGACGGTGACAAAAATTACAACGACAGGACTAATATCTTTACAGAACGCCTATTAAGCCTCCTGATTTGCTCCATTGTTGTTGCAGGACAAAAAAAGAACAAAGCATCTCGTGGGTTTCATTTACATCATTCCCTTTATGACTCTGTGAGCAAAAATACTTCAGGACACATTGTCCTCAAAGGCGCAATAAAGTCTGGAAAATATTAAGAGGCAGTGATTTCCAATAGCAAAGGAAGGTCATCTGTGTTTAATTTAGACACCTATAGGAATATGGAAAATCTATGATGTGCATAATCACCTTCTCTGGTCCGACGTCACGGGCCCAGCACTGCCCATTGATCACAGCGGCCGGTCGTCCTCTAAAAACACAGACAGCAACACATCCGATAAAGCAGCAGGAGGACAGAGATGGCCGGGCAGATTAACACCAAGAGACTGATGAATGTTTCTCCTTCTTTCACTGATTCATTTGATCAATTCATTTCATCAATTCCCCGTGACGGCTACATCGGCACAGTGCGCGAAAGAACGCAACGGGAGTAGCAGATTACTACTAATTATCTGCCAGCAGGTTTGTTTTACAGATGATGAATAATCAGAGATGGGATGAATTACAGTCACTAACTCTAAGTAACAATGAAGTCTAGGTTAGAGAAGACAGGGTAAGGAGACCCCTGGACTATGAAGATGGGTTTTTTTTTCTTTAATATATTTCAACAGTGAGCTCCAAGGTGTCTGTTTAATTAATACATTAATTTTTTTTTTGCATAGCGCTTTAGTCATAATTCAAAGATAAATGGATCTAGCGCTATTATGATAAAGATCCTTCGCACTCGTCCTCCTCTCTCTGCGTTCTGTCCTCCCTGCCTTAAAAACTGCACAGACAGCATCCATGCCAGCGCAGTTTATGATCTGTTGTGATCTATCCATCATTCAGCCGAAACACTGGAAGCCCAATTCCCTTTCTCTATACTAGATTGATAAATACAGTCTAAAGCCTCATGGCTTCCATGAAATATTACATCTGGCTTAGTGTTGTGGACTTCTAGTTAACCTGGAATATCTACACCTCAAATAAGGCTAATAAAAATTCAGCTTCTTTGAACTTTATCAGCCCATTAAATAGCTGTTATCAGTTCCACTCGCAGCCTCCTGTAGCTAACAGTAGGCTGGGCAGCACGTGTGCGTCCACTCTGGTCGACGATTAACAGTAATTCTGATTGCAGATTGCACTGGCAGGTTTTTCAGCCTTGTACACTCATCCAGGTTTCCTTAAAAATATGAAATGAATAAACAACAGAGTTTGTCGATGTGCAACGCACCAGACGCTTGTCTTGTTTGGTGCTGTGAGTTTAATATACGGCTGCAGAGGGCACAGGTCAGTGAAAGGAGCCGTACAGACATCACTCTGTCTGCCAATGTAAAAATAGGCCAAAACATTATGAAACCTAACTACGCAAGTGGTTTTAATGCAAACCGACATAGTGGGTGACAATAAAAGCATACAGTAAGCCAAGTTAAGCCTTCAGTCCAAAAATTACATGAAATTACATGAAACAACGGCCTCAAACAGGACTCAAAATCTTCCAGAAGAAAGTTGTCATTAAAGCCAGCGCCACTCCTCCATCTTCCCCAGGTGTTCTTGTTGGCTCATATACCATATGTCTCCAGTAACAGGGCAGGGCACCTTCAAACGAGAAGAGCTGACTGGCCGTACTAATTGGTGAAGGAGGCCTCCATTAAGAGCCAGTGATCACTAATTGTGCTGTTTCTTATTAAAATAAAGTGAATTTGGTCGCATTACACTTGACCAGATTCAACAGACACCAATTGATAATTGCTGGGTGCTTGGGCACGCAAACGCCTTACCTCTGCTTTATGTGCAGCATTTGATACCTGATGTAACAAAGAGAGTATCTTTCTTTATGATTAGCTGCCATATTTTTACAGCAGCTCCCTTGGGCCCCACTTTAAGTAGGACTGATGTATTCTTATGCATGCAAAAGTGCAGCATGTGAAGTATTGCAGTGATTTGTACAACAATTATTGAGGCTGCAGAGGGGCAGGGGTGTGTGTCTGGAATGCCAGACTCTGGCAATGGGAGAAACAATACAGTGAGCCAGGGAGCACCCAGCCATTAAATGGCTGTGATGGCTCACTGAGCTGCTGCCAAAACAAACCACACAGAAAATGACCAGAATGCATCTGGGGGTGAGGAGATGCAATGAACAGATAGAGTCAGGGCAGGGTGTGGGGTGGCTGGGGCAATGAGGGCTTGTAACAGTGGAAAAATGACACTCACTGCTGGCCAGAGAGCAGGAGACACAGACAAGGATAGAGAGACAAACAGGGATAAAGACAACATGATGGGGTTGACAGGAGTGGTGAGGTATGTCACATTTACTGTTCCGCACACGCATTAGTGGGTAAACCAGTGTGTAAACATGTGTGGCTTCTAGCAGTGATGGGGGAAATCTATGTGTCAAACAGCAGATAAAGATGCAGCAGTAGCCAAAGTCGACATTTGTGGGTCCATGGCTTTGTGGCTGGCAGCCAGGGGGCATCACTGCAGCTTGTTAGGAGATTGTAGAGAGTGGCAGCCAAAAGTCTGCCTGTGTTTGCCCAGCTAATATGGAGGAGGTTAGAAGCCAGGGAGGGTTCATTACCACAGCCATCACTGTGGCTCCATCTGATCCAACAGAGCTGGAGGACGAGGCAGAGCCAAGACACAACGCTCATGCCGCACAGCAAATGTTTTTGCTGCAGCACCGAGTGGTTCTACTCAGGATGAATTGCTGCACTCAGTATCCCAATATAATTGAATGCAAGGTATCAAGGAAATGCAAAAATAATGCTGCCCACTTATCAAAAGCACTTAACTGCTGTGATTCATTGTTTGATGCCAACCCCACAAGCGCTGTAGCACAGACACATCACACTGGTATGACGCAAAAAACAAATAAATTATAGACCTGTGTTTAAAAGGCATCTTGTTGGAGATAAATGACGCGCAGTTATTCAGTTATTCCATTACATCATATACAATAAGGGAGCAGGGGTGCTCGCTTTGTCTGGCAGCTGCTTTTGCAAAGCGGCAGGAAGCTGGGACCAGTTAACATTGAAGCCATATTCATCAGACGGAAATGTTGCTGACTTATTTACGGGAACCACAGACTATGAACCAAACAGACTGCCCAAAGGTAGCAGCCATATTGGATTGCTCCCACAGCAGCACGAATGAAGTAATGAAAACCTGCAGTTATTTATGAAGCTGAGGGCCTCCCACTGATTCACACAGCTTTTGAGGACTTTCTCTTATAAAAGCATCGGGTTTTAAATGGACTAGTTCTTATGAAGCACTTTTCTACTCTGACTGAGCACTCATACAACATTCACTTCCATATGAATCTAAGCACTTTTATTATCTAACATTCAAACTCCAATGCTTGCGCTTGCCCAAGATTACTTTGGCACGTGGCCTGGAGCGGCTGGGAATTGAACCACGGACCTTCCAATCAGTGGGTAACCTGCTCTACCTCCCGAGCTACAACCATCCATTTAATGCAATGAAACTTGAGTATGAAGGTACTTAATGTGCAGCGCAATCAGTCTCAGCGTTTGCATGTTTTTCACATATGCGTTCATGACATGGATTATCGTTACAACTCTAACATCGGTATCTCGCATTTTCATAATTTTGCAATTACTTGTCTTTTACTGTAAGAGAGGAACAATTTAATATAATAAAACAACAATCATTTAGTAATTAATATAATGTAATATTTAATATGTTACATTAATATATTAAATAGGTTAGAGAAAATAACATCGCTCAGGGGAAAAAAAACGAGATGGTCCGATGCAAAGACACACACTTTGTTTTGTTTGTTTTCTGTGACGTGAACTGAAGTCAATCAGTTATTTGGTTTTGAAAAAGACTTTCACTGTTCTCTTTGTCACTCAAAAAGGCCCAATTCTGTCATACTTCATACCTGCAATTCTCAAGGAAGGCTTAAGAATTGTAGTAAATGGGATGACATCAGGGGTACTGACATCACCTTTATGGGCTTATGGCATCAGGTTTGAAAAAGCTCCCTTAAAGCTCCACTTAAAGTGGGAATAGCCAACTTAAACTAACTTATTATGATGTAAAAGTTATCGAGGCATGTGAAGCCAGCAGGATAATGAAACCTTGGGAGTTTAGATTGGTTCTCTCCAACTGCATTTTCACTGGGAAGATTAAGCCTTAAATTTCACAAAGTCTGTCATGCTGTGGTAAAGTTTCCAAGATGGACCTAAGACTAGACGGATTAATGATAAATGTACTTTAATTACTCACACAGAAAATAAGCAGCAGGAAAAATAACTCTAGTAGACTCAGGAGAGAGTTATGATCGCAGCCCGACAGGGACTGGAATAGACTTCTGATGTCTCATATTGTTCGTTGTTGTTCCTTTGCTTGCCTCTTCATCTCTTCATGGGTTTTAGTCACTCCTACCAGAGATGCACAACTGTGTCATCTATGATTCTGTTATTTTGATCTGATGCCATCTGACCATAACCATATTCATGACCACTTATATATTTAACTTATATATTATAGCTGAAGAAAGGCAATTTTAGCCCGAAACGTTACTCTCTTTAAAGCTTTTTGTATTAAATACTGTTGTTATTCAGGAGCCTTGCTGGTGTGCAGACCTCTGTTTCCTCCCTAACTTATATATTTAGGACTATTTTTTAAGAAAAATGCCCAGCATGCCACAATATGGCAAACATAAAAGCTTACTTGGTCTGAAGTGTTCATTTTCTGTCATATTTCTGTCACACTGTATAATTTTGTAGTTTGGCATGCTCAGATTTTGGTGGCACAAGAAGAAGCATAATTTTAGTTTTGTTAGCGTTGTTTTTTCAGTACAGGACCCCTTCATCTATTTTAGAAAATATATTTTAATGTATTTATTTTTCCGATCACTTTTTCTTAGGCTGCTATATTTTTGTCTATCTGCACACACGGGAAGTTCTTTAATATGAAAGGATGCAATTTCTCATAATTAGGCTATTAAATATTTTACAGCTTAAGCATCACTTCAGTCTAATTTGTGCTCTTTTCTGCAGACCAAAACAGCACTGAACTCATCATCAGCACATTTTAATCTCAGCTTTTAATTTGACAATCACATGAATGTCCATTATCGCTGTTGTTTAGATCAATTAGCTACAGCAGCATTCCTGGAAGGCAACTAAAATAATGGGATAGTGTTATCTTTGGGATTATAATAACTTGTCAATCACGGCATTGGTAAATGTGTTAAATGTACACATTTCATTTTCTGCAGTGGTGACAGTAAAATGATTTGCATAGCACAATATCACAAATCACTGAGTTCTCCACATTTAACACTCTTACGCATTAACTGAGTATGTCATAAAATAGCCATTTCCTTAAATGTTTTTGTCTCACAATCTCGAAGCAGGAAATAACCCATTCACCTGCCGAGAATGATAATGACACAGAAATCACCCCATAGCAACCAAAGTGCTAAGAGGACACAGGTTAATGGGGCTTTCCCACACAAGAGCTCAGTGGGTTTGATATGAGGTGACATTTTGTTCACTCATTACAAATTACCGAACACAAACTTCTTCCCTGTATAGTTCTAGTATAGTTCGGAGCTTTAAGTTATTTTCTCCAGTCAAGCAGTGTCCAAAGCGTATGAAGGTCACTTACAAATTGTATGATAACCAGCCTTGTTTGAGATTTATCTTGTACAAACCTCCCACTTCTTTGCAACCCAAGCACCAAAACAAACACATTTAATGCATCACAATGGAGATGGTATCAAACCCTGTAACACCTTTTTTTTTTTTTTTTTTTTTTATTATTTTTTCATCATTCATTCTGTTTTTTTGTTTTTTTTTAATTTGCCTTTCTCTTTGCAGCTCTTCCTAGAAGACCAGCATCCAGGAGTCGCCTCTTCACTGCTGATGTTAAAGCTGCTGCTGCTGCTTTGGGCTTTGTGATGAACCTGCCACTCTCTCATAAACTACTACAAAAATAGCATTAATGCCACATGAAAATGGGCTTCTGTACGCCCACGCAGATATTACCTTAAAGACTATTAATGGATTAATGAATCTTTTAATTTACTTTAAATAACAGTTTAATCTGACAACAATTTTATATTTTATGCATGAACAACAAACAGAAAACCCCAAGTACAAATGTACTTTTCATTCAAGAACAAAAATATGTTTAAGAGGTTCTAAAGTGGTAGTATAAGAATTAGTTTTCATACATCTTATAAGTGGAATTTTGATAGAAGCTACTGAATAAAAAGCCCATTGTATCCAAGAAATGACAATGCCATTATATAGATGTGTCTGATGCTGAGAGAAGGAAAGATGAGGAAGGATACAGTGATGACTGAGACAGCAGCAGCCCTGAAGCACAGTGTTAGTGACTAAAAACTACTGTTCCTATATGCAGTTCTTGTGCTGCCTGCTGAGAGGCAGGGACACACTTCAGGGTCACTTTTCCATTTTCCGTCTGACATTATGACTGTCTTTAAAAACAAGGAGTTTACAACAAGGCGCAAATCTCTGGTTACAGTTCAGAACAAGAAGGACAGATTAGGCCAGAAACCACCTGAAAGAGCCTGCACAGCTCTGAAAGCACCTGAAGAATGGCACACTCTCTGTCAATATATCTGTCGATATCTGTGGCAGCAGCAAACTAGTGTTTGCTGATGACGTGGCTGTTGATACAAACAGCAGAAGGAATCCTGAAAGGCTGCTCAGACTCTCACAAACGCTGCAAAACTGTTCAGACGGCGCTTCACAGTACAAATGGATAATGAGCCAAAGCAACCTGCAAAAGCAAAGAGTTTCTCAATAGCCAAGCCACTTACCTGATTTCAACTCGTTAAAACATGCTTTCCAATTACGAAATACAAAACTGAATGCAATGATCCACAAACGAGCAGCAGCTAAAGGTGACTGCAGTAAAAGCCTTGCAGAGCATCTCCAGGGAGGAAGCGGCGCGCTGATGTCCGTGGGTGCCGGTGGCTTGTGACACCAGCTGTCAGCAACCTACAATCAACCCCCACGCACACCTTACTCCAGGTGACCTAAATAGGTCACATGATAATGTGGGGCAAGGTCTCACAGTGGTTTCACCCAAAACCCCTGACGCTAATGACCCGTGCCTTTTTTCACACCTTGGTTCATGTGATGATGCAAATGATTAAGTGGGTCAGCAGCCCCCACTACCTGGGACTTCCCACCTTTTGGTTTTTAGAAAGGAAGAAGCTTTTTGGTGAGAGGTGAAATGGGTTCAAATAAATCAAAGACGTCCAGTCACTTTTTATCAAGACCTGATGACTGGGGGTGTGCACAGACACGTCTGCACTTCAGTCGCATATTGATTATTTTATTTTCATTCCACTGTGATGGTGTACAGAGGCAAAATTACAACCATGTAAATGACTGTTACGTAGATGTTAAATTGCTAAGTCTAAGTCTGTCCTTGCAGGCATCACTGAATAAAAGAAATGTGAAGACTCAGAGGTGACTGCTGCAGCTTTCTTTATTCTAGTTGTCTGTAGTTACAGCAACCAGACTGACTCTCGGACAGACTTGAAGCCAGAAGGGGGCATATTTCCACATCTGTCACTTGTGGTGTAACAGTCAAACATGGCGTGTGGAGCTTGCATGTTTCATCCCCATCTGGAGTCTAAGATAATACCAGCATGCTAGTTCTCAAACAAACACACCAAGAAGATGTTCGCTCTTGTTTGGAGGGCTGGACCCTGGACCAGTGAGCTGTTTGTGGAGGGACTACTGACAAGCCCGCCACCAGAGGGGAAGAGGTCAGAGCCAAAACAGCAGAGCTAATGTTGCTTGTTTTGGCCGAACACAGGCCAAAAGGCCATGTTAGAGCTAACCAGAGTGTGCGTCTCTTGCAGGCTGAAGCCACCACAGTGAAAGCTTGTTTGCAGTCTCTGTGTCCATATGGCAGGGAGAAAGAAACCAACAGTCTTCCCCCACAGACCACCACATACCCCCCCACACATCCAAGCTGTTTGTCCTACTGAGCTATGAGAGATGGGGATGAGAGTCACAGGGGCAGCTTCTGTTTCTGTGCAGGGACAGACAAAAAGTGCCATGATAGAACATAAGAGCGGGAAACTCGTAAAAAACTCAAATACTCGTAAAGTTATGTAAACACTCCAAGATGAACAATTTGAAGTATAATTCATGACTAAGGCTAGTTGATGTCAATGTTTTTACCAACACATATATAGAATAAAATATTTATCTCAGCTGTCAAAATGCAGGTGTGAAGCGTCCACGTCTTTTTGCTTCTGAAGGGGCTGTAAATGTTTGTGAAAAGAGCCTGCCGAGTGAGTCAATGATGCTCACTTCTGTCTGATAATAGAGATACTGAGGTGAGCTGTGGAGGATATCCTGAACTTTTCTGTCAGAAAGTGCTGCTGGTGTTAGCCAGTGTTACTGCAATGTCTTTGAAATGGATCTAATGTTGTCAGACTTGGGCAATTAGCAAATAAGTGGCAGTGGCGCAGTGGGTAGGCGCTTGCCTTTCAGCTGGAAGGTTGCAGGTTCGAGCCCTGTCCCTACGCTGCGTTGTGTCCTTGGGCAAGACACTTAAACCACATTGCCTAACGGTAGCGCCGGTCTCTGGCTGCATGACTGCAGATGCTTGTCTCTGGATGAGTGATCTGAAACCCTCGTTTCGTTGTGTGCACAATGAGTTGCACTTTTACTTTTTTTTTTTTTTTTAAATAAACTCTTGTTCAATGTGAGAATGTGAGAAAGCAAGGATAATCAAGCCCAGCATTAGTTAGCATAATCTTAGCTTGTTACCAGCTGTTGTTGGCGGTCCAGACAACTGCTGATGTGGAACATTCTAAAACAGTTCTGTTGGGTTAAATGGACTAGTTCTTATATAGCACCTTTTTACTCCATCTGAGCACTCAAAGCGCTTACACAACACGCTTACATTTACCCAATCATTCATACTCCAAAGCTTGCATTGGAGAGCAACTTGGGTTTCAGTATCTTGCCCGAGGATACTTTGGCACGCAGCCTGGAGCAGCCAGGAATCGAACCCTTTGGGTTAAACCTAAAGGGTTAAACCTCACTGGCAGGCTGGGGGTTAAACACTTGATTGTATAGTTTGTATTCACTGGAGATGAGCGGCTGAAGAGAGGGAGTACGCGTGATGAGTTGATTATTCACTGGCACTCAGCATCAGGCTGTTCTTGTGTAGTGGCCTGCTCAGTGGACACAATGCTTTAAGTGGCAATAATGACCTCACTTTATCTTGCTCTTTCGCTAAGTCGTCAGTTACGGTGAGGGAATGTGCATGTGTACTTCATGTGTAGCCACTGTGTTCACCTGTGAGTGCATGAATGTGTGTGCGTAACCTCAGGCTTGCTAAGGCTCCAGATGGAGCAGCAGGTCCAGATTGGTCTCTGTGGAGAAGCAGTGCCTGGGGGCCAAACCACACACTCACACCCTTTACCCCCCACCCCTTCACCCAACAAACCCAACCAGTCACTGAGTAGGAAACAGGCCTCCCTCACTCACTCACTCATAACTAAAGCACCAGTTAATGCTTCATGTTTAAGCCACCACTGATCTAAGTAACACACTTTCAAACATCCACTATTTTGTTTTGTTTTTTTTGCCAGTTTTGAGTACCAAGTGTCTGGTGTTATTACACGGGTGGGGATTAAACCACAAGCAGACTCATCAGATCCCAATATGGGTCCCTTTGCAATGTGAGAGTGTGATCCTGACTGGGTGCTATATACACTTCAGGCACACATCTAACTGTTACTTGGTTACAGGCTGTAACATGGCTAATGCAAACAACTTCTTTGTGCTTTTATTTCAGGCAAACCAGTCTGTGAAATGTGACAGTTTGATCTGGGTCATGGCTAGCTGCTATCAACAGAGAACAAAATGACTACAGATTCCTGCACCAGCTGCTGGACTACAACACAAAGTGTTGTAATAGAATATTATGCCATAATAGAAACGTAAAACTACTTTAATGAATGAATTTTTCAAAAAGATTCACAGTAAAGTTTAGTGCAACTACAAGTTAGGAAATGTAAGGATACCCTTACAGTAAGACCTTGTGCTTTATAAGTGTGTATGCAGTGCAGTGTATGAGGGGAAAAATATTAACTGACCTAGAGAATTGAAAAAGACAAAAACTGCTACAGAGCAGTATTAAATATTAAGTAAAATAAACTATAAAGGGCCTCTGCAGGGTAAGAGACGGAAAAGATTATTTGACTGCATGGATCAAAGTGCCGTGGCTCAATGTGTTTGCTTTCTCGAGTTTTTTCCTAAGTGTGGACTCGTGTGTTTCCTCGTTTTCTTCACCTGAGTCCGGATTTTCCTGGCATTGTCTCCCTCTTCAGACCACAATCTAGCTCTCCCTCCCAACGACGGACCCATTCACCCAGATAGGTAAGCCACTAATTCAAAACATTCTGTTCACCATTGCAGTGGATCTTCACCTTCCTGAGCTATTGGACTACTTCTGTTCTCTAGTCACCGGTTCCACGTACAAGCTTCATGACCCGTGTCAGTGGACGGAAACCGTTCTTTGAATCAATTGTTCCCGGTGCTAGTTCCTCTTGTCATGTATCGCTTCATGCCCTTCCAAATGTCACGGTGAAAAGGCGCAGGCTGTGTGGCATGTGAAGGTGGAGAGGACCCAAAAGCAGGACGCAGGAGAAGGTGGTAAAAACTGAACAGCTGAGCCTTTATTATGGCAACCGAACATAAAGGAAAAACACTACGGCAACACAAAACAAAGGAAACCTAAACTGGAAAACAACTAACAAAGGTCTGAAGATCCGGGGAGCACAGGAAACACAGCCACAAGACAACAAGACTCTCACATCTGACCAGGGGAAAACTCAGACAATAAATACACAGGAAACGAGGAGTGAGTGGAAACAGCTGGGGCAACAGGTGAACAGAATATCACTAACGAGACTCAGTGAGGTAACGCACAGAGGACAAAGAACTGTCAAAATAAAACAGGAAGTAACCCAAACATGGTACACGCAGACTTGACACAAAGGAGGCTCACACACAGGGGGAATCAAACATGACTAAACAGAATCTAACTAACTGCTTGCATGGCTTCTTCTGGGATGAGCTCATAGATCTTCAGTGATGATGGCAGCGTTGCAATAAACTCAGAAGTCTACAGAAACCTTTTTACCGTTGATTTAAAGAAATATTGACCCAAACTGTCTGAGAGATCCTTCATCATGCAGCAAGATAATGACCCAAATCACAGTCAAAACTACAAAGGAGTTCATCTGGAAATACCAGGAAATAAAAGCTGAGACGTTGATCTTTTGTCTCATACTGATTTTTTTTTAATTTCAAGCCCAAATATTTTCAGTCTACAGCAGCAATAAAGGGATTGGCCTCAGTGTTCCAACGCTTTTTGAGGGACGTGTACATACATCCATCCATCCATCCATCCATCCATCCATCCATCCATCTTCTTCCACTTATTCTGTGACTAATAAAGACTCTGGGCAGAGTTCACCGCATCTACCGAGTCTGCGTTTGAATCCACCGTTTGTCTCTGCCACTGGCCGTGACAGTATGTGTTCATTAAGGATGCTTTATAAGTACTGACTTTATAAAGACTTTTAACTTTCTGCTGTCAGAGAGGCTTAAAAAACAGGCGAGTTTGACTAAAAGAAGCAACTGCATAGAAAAGTCAAAGATTTTGCCTCTCACTACTGATTTTTCTTTGCAAAAAGATTTTCTCTGACCCAAAAAAATACTAAATTAATCTGTGAGCTGCTATAAATTGTGTGATTTCCTTTCTTATAAAACCTTTGCTATCCAGCAATCTTCCTCTTCCCCCATTGTCATATATCACTCAAATGAATTTAAAGTACCTCAAAGCACTTCAGGATCTTTTTTACTAAATCACTCACTCCTGATTTTGGCCATATTCTGTTTTCAAAGGCAAGTCTGGATGTTTAAACCCTCTTTGCTTGGCTCTATTGTATTTCAGAAAGTGCTTAACTGCATTTAGTTTTGAACTCTAAAAGACCATACACGTGTAAAAAATGAAGCAGACGGAATATTTACTGTGATGAGTGAAAGGACATTATTCAGGAACGTGCTCATAACCTCAAACCATTTGCAGCATTATGGTTTGCAAACTGTAATGTTAACGTGCTGCAAAGGAAGTCAGCCTGCTGCAGTCTCCCCTGCTACACTTTACTGTTACATCTGAAATAGCATGAAATCCTGGATCATTTAATGGTTCTTGGATCAATGATATGTGCTAAGACAATCTCATGTTCCACAGTGGAGCCTTGAAGAGTATAAAGAAAAAAGAAAAACACTGTGTTAGTTCACATTAATTTAGTTCTTCCACCAACAAACATGATTATAAAAATGGCAACATGTGCTATTTTAAGATCCCTAGATAGGCATATGCTGCATATGTAAAATACTCTGCAACGTCTAATTAACTTTTACTTTGTGCAGTCTGTTCATGTTCAGTCGTGCCATTTCATGCTTAATACGAATATGTTTTTTTTTACACTACAGCAGCTCACCAGCCTTCCATCCGAGTCCCTGTGGCTCTCACAGACTTCTGTTGGTTGTCTTCCATGTTGCTACAGCTGATTATCTGGTTCACTGAGGGCAAAGCAAGGACAAGCAAACATACGGCAACTTTCAGTCGCTGAGTCGGGAAGAACCTGGCTCCGTGCCACTCTGCAGATTTTCATGTTTCCTTCCCAAGACCTGCTTTTAATGCTTCCTCAGTCATTGCCACCAACTTTGATGCACTACTGATGAATAAATTCAAAGATGTTGGCTGTGAGCAACTCAACTTTGAATAGACTCCAGAACAAGACTTGTTCACCTTGCAAAATGCTCACGTCGCCTTTCTTCAGGGTGTTTAATGCAGGAAAGGCTCTTTTATCAATGCTTTGATATTTTAAAAGACTTTTAGAGTTGTCTTGCACTTACATCAGGAAGGTGTTTATGTTGCTTAATTTGGCTTTCTTAAAAAAGTCACTGGAAGAAAACAGAAAGCTGTAAAAGCGTCATTTTTATCCAACTTTGGCAAACACTTGAAAATGCACCTTTGGAGAAGAAAGCCAATGACACATTGAGAGAGCCAAACCTCACCAACAGTTAACAAAGAAGCGATTTTTTTTAAGTTGCATAAGTACACAGAAAGCTTTATTAACCCCGTTAACCCACTTAAACAGGTTTTCTTTTACTTTAGCTCTGCCTTGTGTTCTCAACCAACTCTCGACAAGGACTATTAGGCTCTGTAGCTGTGACATGTTCCTCTTTGTTCACCTCTTTGTCTTTAACTGTGTCAGTTTCCTGCAGAGAGAAGTGAGAGTGAAGCTAACCATATAAATAGAAACCACAAATTCCCCTTTTAGAATTGAGATTATAGTCGGGAATTCTTAGTGGAAAATATTCCTCTCCTGAGTACTGCTTGTAAACACAGCAAGAACTTTGACTCCTGCTCCAGCTTCCCCCTCAGAGCTTGATTATAAGATGCACTTGTAGCCCATTGTTCCGTCTCTTGGCATTTTGATCTCATCTTGGTTGCAGATGGCAATGATTGTTACAGGTATGTGGGAAATGGATTTAATGTGCTTAGATTAGCCACAATCAGTGATTCCTTTTTTCTTGGTGTTTGTGGACCACATTTAATTTGCTTGGTGATTGTTTGGCTTCCCAGTGGCGGCCAGATGAACCCCGGTCAAAACCTTTATTTAGCCTCTTTATTGTCTTACAGCAATGTCAGCATGGGAATAATCACTGCCAGAATAGAAATAAAAATGCCTCAGCTTGATTTTGTGAGGTTCTTTCGCTCGTTCATCTAGTTTTGATTAATGTGTGGGTGAAGTCTATCAAGAACCTGTCACTATGATTTCACCCAGCATTTAAATAAATCCAATAGGACACAAGATGTTCATGTTAAAACTGTTGCGGTATTTTTAAAAGATGGGACAGTGCTTATGAGTACTGGGGTGATGGTGACCTTGTTCATTTATTAAGAAATAATATTATTTCACTGTTCTTGGACACACTTGGTTTCTCTTTTTGGAAATAACCTCTCCAATTTGGAGAAAACTCTTTTACATGATACTGAGGAGGCAGGAGTGCACACGTGTCCACAGCATGCCTCTACGCGCTTTGATATATGCACCTCTGCCGAGATGATACCCACAGATAAAGTGTTGCTGTTCTACGTTACTTGGCACACAAAAATACCTTGTTGGGAGGGATCAGCTCAAAATGTTGCCATTACATGGGGAAACTCTTCCCCTTTAGCAGCTCCATGAAAACCAGTGCTCTGCGTCACAGGAAAACTGGCGAAACTCTGATGCAAACACTAACATCCAAATTTTGTGGCGATGCAGTGGGCTTTGTATATGCTCATAAATCATGTCAACACTCGAACCATGTCCGGAACCAGCGAGGCTTCAGACGTCATCAGTGACATCACTCACCCTTAAAGGAGCCTCCACTCGCTTTATAAAAAGACTTCCTGCATTTTTTATCACGCGCTCCAAAGCCGCGGCACAGTAGTCCAATCACTAAGCATTAAGCCTGTAATTTGGGATTCTAGTAGGGCGGACCCTGGATACCCCCCCCCCCCCCCCCCCCCCCTTTTTTTTTTGTGTTTTTTTTTCTTCTTTTTTTTGTCTGCTTC
>VUQK01021232.1:2210-17757 GCA_015106715.1 Bujurquina vittata | reverse complement strand
AACTACATAATATATTCAACATGAAGTAAATTTATGTTACAAGTATAAAAGATTCATATACATAAAATGTGACAGAAATGCATGATATAAACACACTTGGATTAGGATATTTCAACATGAAATGATTAGAAGTTTTCAACATGAATTATTCACAGTCATTTAACATGTATATATTATGCTGGGATTATATAATGAATTTATAAAATGAAAACATAATCTAATTGCGTGCAACCGATGTACATGTTTCAATTATATAAATCCAACAGACTTTTTTTTTCAGTGCATTGCTAACTTATTACGGTGCATCTTTAGTAAATCCACAGTGTTTTTTTAATCTCCAAAAAGTCTCCAATAAATCTGGCCCGTGATCTTCATTATGTACATTGTAAGTTCTAATTGTAATCTTAGAAGTGCGTGTTATACATTAAATCACTTATATTTCAGCACATGCCAGGTTTCTTTCTTTCTTGCTTTCTTTCTTCATTGAGGGCTACAGTTCCAACCACGGACCCCTGTTGCACATGTCAACCAGTTGCCTAAATCTCCCAGCCCCACATCAGCCGCATCTGTACAGCAGAGAGGAACCGCGCTGTAGGACGCATCTAAACTGAGGACCTTGCCTGAATAATATTAATTAAACCTCCCTAACTAATTGTGTGTTACTTTTTGCTGTCAACCAATTATGTTTTACACTCTTGGGGAGAAGCGAGATCCCCTGTTCACTGTGAAATTCCAGCTGTCATTGAATTTCAATAAGCACATATTTAATTAACATACTAGGCCACTGGAGCATATCAATATTTATTCCTCTTAGAGACAAGACAGCGTTTGTTCTGCCCACAGTCGACTGAAGATGCCTGGTGAGTTGACACAACATGCAAGTGAAAACATTTGATTGAGGACCTGTAATAATGTTTGCCTTGTGGGTGCAGCTGTGAACAGTGTGCTTAATGTATTGGCTGGTTTTAAAGCATCTGACACTGTGACATTATGAATGAGCTGCCCCCCCTTATAAGTGGAAGTGACGCCGCATACTGTAGGTACCGATTCAATTAGCTTCAGTGCTATGAATTGGGTAAGAGCTGATATTGATGGGAGTTTTACTTTCCCTTCCACCATCCGTTTGTCTTGTGCGTCTGTCCTGTGTTGTTCTTTTATCAAGCACTGGCTTTGACAGCACAACAGAAATCATCCATCATCTAGATTTACCCTTACAACCCTAATATCTAGCAGACAGTCTAATGCTATAACTCCACAGCCGACGAATGCATTTCAGAGGAAGGGTATGGCTTCTGTGTGTGTGTGTGTGTGTGTGTGTGCGCGTGTGTGTGTGTGTGTGTGTGTGTGTGTGTTCACAAATTTTCCTATGCAAGTGTGTTTTTCAGTAGCAGGAAGCACAGATTTGAAAGGGGAGTCGGGTGGGTTAATAGTGACAGAATGAGCTAAACTCAACTTTAGCTGCCATGCCACAGGCAACTGGCCGAATGTTTTCCCCCCATTCTGCTGGGTCAGCAGAAAAAGTGCACAAAGCAGCATCAATTGATTCATCCATGATATCAGGAGAAGGAGACGGCCTATCTCTGCACAACAAGCCTCCTCCCTCCCTTCCTTTCATTCCCGCCTCCACCTGCTTTTTCAGAGCACTGTCACACATAATGAGGCACAAGCTGGAGATGGAGTGAACCAAGAAACCAAGACAGTCACCGCAGCACAAACAGCCCGCCTAAGCCCAGCGGACCACAATGGAAATGGTACATATTTTAGCATAATGCTCTGCCACTTCCCCCTCGCCGTCCCTTGTGCTTCACTTAGAAATAGAGGTAGGTATTATTCAATGATGTGTCTTCCGATCCAGGGGTTCCGCACGGCTTGCAAGGTCACGCTTTCAAATGATGTCACCTGTGTCCCAACTAATGAGTCCCCCGCAGAGAGAAGCTTTAAGAATTGCTGGGGAATTCTTTTTCAGCACAGGGCACTGCAGGGCTGTTCATATGCAAACTCAAAATTCAATGAGTTTTTCTATGGCGATAGGCGTGTAGTATATTCTCTGTAATGAGAACAAGGTGTTATCTCTTTAGAACTATCCTCCAGAGCGGCCACATAAAGTGTCTCTCATACGTTAGGGATGCCATGTGGTACGCACACATGCTTCTGTGAGAAAAAAATATTAATCACTACTCGAGTGGGGGGAAAAAAGGGAAGTAATTACTTCTATGTTTTTATAATTCACCTTGGTTCTTGATTTTGTTTTTTTCCTCTTTAAAAGCTACTCTACAAGCAACTCCAAAGATTCTCTCTCTGAAATATGCGAAAAAGATGCTTGAATCAATTTTGCAGGATAAGATGGAATGAAAATGATTCACTCTCCAGGCCCTGTGTCCAGGGACCGTGTTTAGCGTCAGCCAGCTGTTTAATAATTTCCCTCTTTAATTTCACATATAACCAGCTCAGTTGGTAGACGTTGAGGAAGGCAGGCCGATCAACCAAAGCCACCTAAAAGGTGTGCAAACAGATAAGTACAGGCTTGCCAGTGTCAAGACTGTGTAAGTCCACATAAATACACCACAACCTCTCAATTTTATGCACTAAAGATGATAAAATGAGAAGATTTTTTTCACATTAGGCTGCCTCAGGGCTTGACAGTGGAGGATTGAAGCAGCTATTTCTTTCTTTTTTTTCCCATTTTTTTCCTCCATCCCCTGCTCAAGCCAGTAAATTCCAAATACAAGAGGTTCATTTTAGTGACGAGTGTTAACATGTCAACCTAAGATGGGCTGAAAGATTGTAAAAGCGAAGTAATTACCAGAATCACGTGATTACAATGTCATTTGGCTGACAAGGGCTAATTAGAGACGTCCCTTCTCGTCATCCTTGCTCCAGTGACAGTCCATAATGGCAGGGGACCAAAACCCTGTTGTGAACTATGCCTACATTGGAACGCACAGATGAGATGGCCCCTCTTAGTAATTTGTGTCACTTCAGTCATATTAAGTTTTTAACAGACCTTATATTATGTTCCACTCCCACATCAGCTCGCCTTTCTTTTGACCTCTACTCCTTTTGTCAGATTTGCTTCAGTGAGCAATGAATTCGCAGCTCAGCGACGGCAGTGACTGTCACTTTACGTGTCTTCCCAAAAAAATGCATCAACTTGCGCTCAGAGTTCAGACAAGCCACCCAATACAGTGATGGGTTCTGAAGTGCACTCCAAGGCCGAGCAGCACAGAAAAGGGTATGTAATGTGATAAAATCTTTAATTTTTAGCAATATTTTGGTTAGAAGCAACTTAGTAGCATCTATAAAACTAAAACAGATTTTTTAGCTGAAACATATTCAACATCAAAAATGAAACCACAGATTGTGAATATTGTATGCAAAACAATCTATAGAAAGGCTAAATGTGTGTTGTATTTTTTTATTATTTTATTTTGAAATTACAGTCTGTTTTTCCCTGTTGTCTTTACTTCCTGTTTCTGCTAGTGTTCCCTCTTTTGTAAGTATCTGCCCCACCTTCATCAGTTACCTGAGGTGAATTTGTTACGAATTAGCCAACCACAATGCTGTGCATATATACAGTATATACAGTGTAACCTGTACTGCGTTAGGGTCCTCAAACCCGCAGACACAGTGAAGTGCAGACTCTTTTTTTCTAAGGTTGTGACGTTACCACTGAACATGCGTTGCCTTCTGTAGATTCATACTCTGAATACTAAGTCAGTTATATTTTTAGTTGCAAAGTATAACTGGGTTAGCAGTTGTTTAGAAGTTACTGCAAAGCTGAAAAGATTTTAAGGCTGTCATTTTTCTTGGCTTTTTCTCTTGTCATGAGCCTGCATATAGTCGAGCTTTGATTGGATTGGATTGTTGGTAAAGAATTAACCAAGACCCATACAGACCATGTACAAGCTTCATTCACCCATTCACACACACATTCATACAGTACAAGTACGTTTTTCTTTACTCTAGTGGTGCATTCTGAACATGTACATTGCATCATGAACAGGGCTCCGCAGTGTATTTTGCCCAAGGATACTTCAACATTGAACAACTAACCTTCCAATCACTAAACAACCTGCTCCACCTGCTGAGCCACCGCCGCCCCACATGTCAAGGGCTAATTAGAGAGGTTTTTTTTTCCTCATGAGTTTAATGCTTGGAATTGTCTTTGAGGAACATCAGCACATGTCGGGACAGGTTGGTATTTCTTTAAGCTAATGCACTGCTTCACAGTAGGAGAGCCCATTTTAAGAGCGTGAATAGCAAAATCTTGCACTCCTTATTAAGAATGACTGTGTTGGTGACTTCCTTCTATTATCTTAAAATATTAATATAATTTTTTTTAGTAAGATATACTAAATCATATTCTTATCCTGTTCCAAGGCTGAAATGATGACGATATTATGAAACTTTTTTGTTGTTGTTTTTTGTCCAAAATAAAAACTACATCACCCATAACTACGAGAGCTATATTACACAGGAAAAGGATTTTGCAGGTAGCAGTCCCAGCATTGATTGTAGAACAGATGCAAAAAGCACAGGAAGGCTTATGGGCCTGGTATTGAGCATCCTTCAGCTGATTCCATTAAGAAAACGAATGGTTGTGGAGAATGTTTATCAGTAGAAGGAAATGTGTTTCTCTGGCAAAGCAGCACCAGTCCATAAACTGGCACTGCTTTACTAGGTTTAAGAGGAAGGGATTCAAGTAAAGAGAGTTACAGAGTATGAAGGGCAATGGACTAAGATTTATTACAGCTACAAATTGTGATGTTTTGCCCCCTTGCAGATGCTGCAGTCGAGGTGAAGACTCGACCTGCTGATTTAGGCATAGCGTGAAGCAAACAGCTTCTACTGCTTCAAACAACTCTTTACACCTATTCTGGGTGTTAGCATGCAGTGTGTGCGTAGTATTGCATTAAAGATCTGTTGTTAGAGCATTAGGAGGTGCTCAGACATACAGTATAAACTGTAACCAGAGAGGCTATCCAGATGTGTAAATCTATTGCATCTGGAGCTCTGGCCATAGTAATGATTAAATATAAGGTTTTAATATTTATGGTTCATGTCAATGTTAATACGCACAAGAGTACCTGTTTCATAGCTGTTTGGTATGTCATACCTTAAACTATGCACTTGTGGAAGTTCTTGCCCTGTAGGCAAAGCCAATGTGGACTCACCACATCAATATCCACAAAGCCTATAGACAACACAGAGCATAACGACACGCCTCCAGTGTTTGAATTGACTGATAGGAAGCTCACAGCGTCCAGACAACCAGTAAACAGATGGTGGTTCCTCACTTACACTGCACTGGTTTGGAGGATTGTTTGCACACATTCTCAGAATTTGCAAGATTCAATGTGCACATGTCTGCAGTGAGAAAAATCCCTGAAAGTTTTGAACACAAGCTTATAGACCAAGCTGACAATTACTCGCATATCCTCGATGTGTCATTGCCGCTCAACCACTGCACAGTGATAAATATGCCTGTCAAATAGCTGGTGAGTCACTACCATTTTAAAAGTTGATGTGGAAACCTGAAAAGGAAATGCAATCACGTTTGAGGCCATAGTGTCCGTGCTCAGTGTTAAGTGTTGGAAAAATGGAGAGTGTTTTGTCTTTGAGCAAATGCTTGAGCAATCACTCGTCCAGTTTTGTATTATAATACGGTGCTTTGAGGGTCACTGTGTTTATTGTTTAGAGTAGAGTAGGCAAGTACCTGAATATTTACACAGGTTCATATTATGCCGTGAGGATATTGAGGTGACAAAGAGGAAGTTTGAGAATTAAATTGATTTATTTAAAATCAGTTTTTCACACAGTACTCTTTGATAGCTTGATGGATGCCATTGGCTACTACTACTGAGGAACTGCTCACCACAAACCTACAGGGTTAAAACACAGTATTTACTGTCAGGTCAAATGTAATCCGGGAACAATAGCATTCACTAACAGAGCTTATTGTCACAAAGAATCAAACGCATTACAATAGGTTTCCTGTTGATTAAATCCAGGAATTCTTTGTTTTGCACTCATCAATGTGGACATGTTAGGTGACAGCAACATCTGTTCCCAGATTTCACCACATATCATGGGACAGTAACGAGCCCGAAGTCACACAAAGGAGTCAGCGAACTATTGTACTCCAACCTGCAGAACAATTAATTACTGCCAGTGTGGTGTGATGTGTAAATGAAATAAATTTCCCATCAAATTATCTTGGGAGATATCAAGCAACTGAACTGCAGAGAGGAGTGCTGAGCATCAGCAGGCAAGGGGAAAGAGTTGATGCTTTGAATAATTGCAACTGTGTTGTTGGCAGTAAAAAGGGAATATGCATAGAAATGGGAGGAGAAACACATTTTAATAATAATATCTTAGACTTATATAGCAGTTTTCACAGTACTCAAAGCGCTTTACAATTCATTCACACCTCAATCATACTTGGTGGTGGTAAGCTACTAACGTAGCCACAGCTGCCCCGGGGCTGTCTGACGGAAGTGTGGCAGCCAATTCACACCTACGTGACCACATTCACGCTTAGGCAATATGGGTTAAGTGTCTTGCCCAGAGACACAATGGCAGCAAGCGCTCAGACGGGGACTCGAACCAGCGACCCTCCGGTTGCAAGGTGAGCACCTACTCACTGCACCGCTGCCACCCATTTTACATTCATATAATCAGTATTTTAATATGATAAAATGAAAATGTGTGGGCGCAAATAGAATCGCCAGCTAAGTCTGCACTTTCCCTATGCTCGACGCAGCTTTATAGCTTTCCAGACATTACTTTCATTTGAAAGCCCACTTTACTTTGGTTTACACACAACCACTTTCACTTTTATTGCTGTTTAAAGCCACAGTGGGTAGCTGCTCAAAAGAGCACTATTTGTGCTCTACTAAATTTGAGACGAGAGGGGGAAAATGCACTGATTTGTAAAGGTAATGTAGCATTTAGAAGCTAAAACATAACTGATAAAAGTGTTTCCCCCCCAGATTTAGTGTAAATCAAAACTAGAGCTAAAAAAAAGGGAGTGAATACTGGCCTTAGTTTGCATGGATAACACCGACTTCATGCACTTTCAAACTAACCCCCAAGTGGTAGGGAAGCTTGAAAAGGTGCAAAGAAAACTGGAAAGTGAAAATCTTCACCTTTTGGAAAAAAGGCAGTCAGATTCCTACTCCAGTTTGCGTTGCAGTTATACTACTGCTTAGCAGTAGTGTAACTGCTTGTAACAAGTTGGCATCTTCCATATAAACTAAGCTTGACTGTGACAATCTACTAGCAACCAAAACAATTGTAAAGAGTTTTTCAGTCATTGTAACAGATTTTTGCCTCGTGACACCAAGCAACCTCCAGCAATGACTCATCATTTGTCAAGGAATACACATTTTTCTTAGGGAACGATGGCTGCCAGGCTGTTGGCAACTGGTCTCTAAGGCTGTGTGACTGAGGCCTTACACGGAAATGTTGCCACTGAGCACCAAAGTTTAATATAACTCACAGGTTTTTATGGTAAATTTGTCGTTCTACTCATGATAGCATAAAGATAGAAAACACACACAAACACGAAACTTAAAAAAAAAGATACAATGTGGCAATTAGTGCTTTAATATACTATAATTTACAGCTTACAGCTATAAGCTCATTCATCTACCAAGCTGCTGTTTATTACATGGTATGGAACATATACATTATCAAATTAGCTCTAAAACTACTTGATGTTGTATTCTTTCCTAATAGGGCTCTCTGCAGCTCTGCCGTACACAATTAATTAGTACTCCTTCCTAATTATTCTGCCTTCATTTAACACATGAAGGGTGAAAAGGGTGCTGTTAGTTCAGTTCAATTCAGTTTGTTCCTGTATTTTATAGTAGTTTCACAGGGCACGCTTACCTGTTATCACATTAGTGATGGGCTTCAGTGGGTCAGCCCAGCAGATTCTGACAGACGACAAAAAACTGTTAGCAACAAGACGGTTGGCAGGCATAAGCACCAGGCACTTTTCATTTAGGTTACTATGTATTTTTATTTGTATCAAACAGTGTGTCTTAATTACTAAAACAAAAAGCAGAATGTGACCATGTAAAAAAATTATATTTTTGTTCTAGAATTTGAGTATTTACACTCACCACAGTACTCCTACTTGGTGACACAAGAAATGTGGGATAACCAATATTAATAATAATTTACGTCACACGGATCTTTCAAAGTAGGCCAAAACGCAAGTGTGAACATAAGAACAATAGCTTGTTGTTTCTCCTCTGCCAAATACAACCAACCAAAAGTTTCCTCCTGCAGACAGGGCCCTTAGCAACGCATGTCCCAGAAGGCCATTCTAAACAGTGTTTTGAGACGAGATGCTCTGGGATTTATCCCCAGGGAGGAGATAGCAGGTAGTCTGGTGGACCGGCCGTATAGCTTTCTATCTCTGCAGCTTCTGTATGGAAAAAAGAAGAACGCCAAAGCCCTGCAAGAAACATAAATAGATTTTATATGCAGCGTATGCAAAGCATATTTACAACAAGCTGATAAAAAGGAAAAGACAAATTGTCATGTGGACATGGCACACTTTATAGGAGCTTACACATTTATCTGGATCTTTGAATATACTTGATTATTCCAGAGGTTTATGGCATAGTCACAAATTCAATATACAGCCTGCACAAATGTAAATAAGAACATAGAAGCCACTATTTACAACCAAAATTATTGCATCATAATTTAGCTTTTCTTCATAAATGTCTTTCATCGCTTCCTGATTTATTTCATCACATTGTACATTCATGCAGCCTTATTTATATGTGCCTCTGTTGGTCTTTCCTTGCCAGGTTTGTGTAACACCTCCGTTCAATCTTCCAAGTGTCGTAGCCAACTGACCGATCAGCCACATCACTGACGGTGTTTCAATGGTGTTTTCCGTGGCCATTCATGGTTCATCCTTAGAGGTTTCAAAATGGTCTTTGTATTTCCTTCATTCAAGCTTTTCAGCCATTTCCAAGTTTTGTTTTCTCATTTTTCAAGTATAGGTTCCTTGTGTAACACTCTTGTTCCCTCTGCTTAATTTTCATTCCTACATGGTAAATGTTTAGATTTTCTTTGTTTCTGGCTTTTGTCTTTTGCTTGCTGCATATTTTATTTGGCTGCCACACTAACTGTGCATGAGCCATGGCTCTCTTAATAATAATTTTGACTCTGGCCATTTGCTCTCCAGAGATCTTTAAAAATACCACATAACTTATTACATACAGTAGTATTAATTCAGAAGACCGTTTAGTTCCAGAAGAGCATTTGTTGGATCACTGGGACATTTTGGTTCCTCCATTTGCCCAAAATTATAAGGCCCCTTTTCATTATACATCTGAAAGGCAAAAGTTTGGTGACTTACATATGCTATAAATCTTCACTGTTAACTTTTTAAGTGGATATAGTTACATACAATATAATTTAGTCTGTAACTCAGAGGTTCCATTCTTTTCAAGCCAAACGTTTAGATTTTGGGCCTCAGGGTAAACACTAATTGAAAATAGTTTATTATCACATTAAAGGACAGGGATTACTTTTATGTTAAGCTGTTGCAATATTTGACCTTATCAGAAGCAACAAAAAAGTAAAAACTCTGTGACAAGCTGCTTTTCATCTGTGAAACCACCTTTTTCAGTTTAGATCAAGGACAATAATATAGCTAAGCAAGCTAAGCAACAACTTCCCTCCACTGTACGGGATACAGGAGATTCAAACTCTTAATTAAATGTTAAAATTTGTCCTATCTAACTTCACATGTGCTATCTGCCAATATTCTCAGTATAGTCTTGAACCGCCCCTTGTTTCTTTACATTTTGCTTCCAAGGATCCAGACTTTCTTTTTTTTGTTAAGCCACCAACACTGACCTATGAATCATTCTTGAACCAGTGTAGTGTTTACACATAACAGACAACTTTGCAAAGAACCAATTTTAAATTGCTTCTTTAGGCACTTTATTACTAGCAGCTTGTCACAAAAAACGCATTATTTGTTCACTAAAAACTATCTACAGCAGATGACCAGTATCTGAAAGTGATGTCCTTAAGAAACAGGAAAAAATCCAGCAAAGATCTGAGACACAGGATCTGAGAGACGCATCTGGACCTTCAGCTGATCCATCTGCTGTTCACTGAAGCTTCATCAGAAATGTTCTCAGTGGAAGGGCGGCTGTCAAGGAAGCCATTCCTACAGAGGGGAAACAGGGAGAAAAGGCTGAGGTATGCCACACTACACAAGAATTGGACTGAAAATCAGTGGCAACAGGTCTGATGGAGTTATGAACACAGAAATGTATCATCAGCTTTTGATCACCATGCAGTACCATCTGGAAAGCATCTGATTGGCAGCAGCTTAATTTCCCCTCATGACAATGAGCCCAAACACGTTATCAATGCAGTAAAAGAATACCTGGATATAAAACACAAAATGGTCTTCCCAGAGCCCGGATCTCAACATCAGTCAAACTGTGTGGGATCAGCTTGACACAGAAAGGCAGCAACAACCAAAGAAGAGCTTTGAATGTCCTTCAAAAAGGCTGGAGAACTATTCCTGAAGACTGCTTAAAGACATGACAAGAAAGCTGCAGACGACAGCTCAGGCTGTGCTGATGAATAAAGGAGGGCAAACCAAATATTTCAATCAATTGTTGCACCCATTTCTTATTTTCCAAGCAGGACATGAAGAAATCAGTGGTGGCTTAAGACTTTTGTACAATACTGCGAATTTCTGCCCTTTTTTTTTCTTTATTTTAACTTTTTTTCATTTCAGCAGATGTATTTATTTACATTCAGTGATGGCTGTGTGATTGTCAATCCCCGCGAGTTTTCCTGGTTGGCATACAGATTTCCTGATTGTCCACGGGAAGTGATGAGCTGCTTATTCTCTGAGCTCGACAGCACAACGCCCGGAGCTATTCAGTATGCAAACAAACAATTGACATGGCCACTCGACAAGGTGCCACTGGGGATTCCCCTTCAGCTAGCGCAGCAGGGGCAGGTATAATGTCATGCCTTGCCTGGGCCTTTAAAAATACACTCAGAAAGACACATCTTCCTTCTAAAGGAAATGACTTCCCTGCAGGCCTGTCAGAGGGCAGCAACACAGAATTTAAAAAATTTTAAAAAAAAATCAGGCCAAAAAGACATGAAAAAGAAATCGAGAAACCTGTTGTTTGTTTGTTTCGCACAGATATAGAGCGAAGGAGTACATAATACTAAATGATGCTTGCTTGACACACTGTTGTCTGTCTGTCATTGATAAAAGTTGGGAGCGCAGATATTTAAATGTGACGCTTGGATGTTTCTCTCCTATCAGGATAACTGTCTGATCGGGATTTGCTGGTTGGAATCACATGAAAACAAATCTACAGGCTTGGGTTGCTCACAAATTACAGCGACACATTTCTGCTTTGCCGTTTCTGAGACGCTGCAGATCATACCCTAATCCCTCTGTGCTGTCTATGCAAATCACATGTCACCGGGTTGATATCCATTATCCTGCTAGGCTCTGGCTGGACATGAAGCTCTCTTGTTGTTTACATCAACTCTGACTCAGAGGACTATCGGGTTTATGCAGCAATGTTGTGTGGGAGTGAAGAAGATACAGTAACAAAGCCATCTGAGTAAACTGGCCTGAATCAAATATACTGTATCTTTGTCCTTCATTGCTCATTGATGCTGACATTTCTATTACCCCATGCTTTTTGTGTTGAACTCCAAACACAATCAAAGCCAGGAAATTACTCGAGCAGTCATCTGCTAAAGGCATAAATAAATACAGGGACTGGAGTTACCTTGTTTTGTACATGAATGATCTTTATATTTGGAAATTCTCACTATGTTTTCAGTTTAGATAGCCCAGTCTAACGGCTCAGATATATATGTATGTGTAAGCTGTGACAGTTTAAGGGATGAAATGAAGGAAGTGATCAACAAATCATACTTGACAGGTTTTGTTCTTTGGGCGGAGGGAAATGGAAAGGACCTATAAAAGGAAATGAAATGGATAAAACAGACATTCATTTTCTCTGAAGAACTAAGGTTCCGAACTTTCTTCTTTCAAGTCAAACACAATTTATTTCAGCTTTGATTTAATTCACTCCAGTTGAGGAAATTCAGGGTGTAAACCAACTGTCTGTCAGTATTATTGTATTACTCCAGCATGTTCTTACTGAGTGTAAAATGCTGCACAGGGGAATTGTGAGACAGTAATATATACATATTTGCATTTTCTCCTTGTTTTACATTCAAGCACCCTTTAGTTTGCCAGGTGTAGAGTGTATTGCTTTAGAGAGACAAACGTGATGCCAGTGCCGCAGCAGATGTTTGAGCTGCGGTTACTGTAAATATGACTTGCACTTTCTGGATGCAGTAATAAATATGATCAGAGTTATTTGCTTGCTGTAATGTGACCTCTTGCAAAAAGATAAATAAACACAAATAGTTTGCCTCCTCCTCATTGCCCCTTGCCAGCTTTGTAATACCACTGTCACATGCAGTCGCTTTGAGGGTAAATACTGGCTGACATTGGCCCGTCATAAAGATGTGTGTTTGCAGAAATGCTGAGAGGGACTGGAGGACATAAGTGGGATTTAAAGGCCGCAGTGCTGTGTACTAATTTTCTTGATTCAATTTTAATTACAGTTGCAAGGAAGCGTTTGTCAAACCCTTTGGAATTACAGGAATTTCTGATCTGATCGTCTGAAGTCACAAATCTAGACAAACTCAATGTGACTAAACTAATAATACCCAAACAGTCATAGTTTTCACGTCTTTACCGAAAACAGCAACAACCTCTATCAGAAGTTTCACGAAGCTTTTTGGAGACTTGCACGAGAAGATAGAATTTTGGACCGTCCCTCCTAGAAAACTTCAAACTTTGCTCAGCAGTGTGTGTGTGTGTGTGTGTGTGTGTGTGTGTCTGTGGTTTATAGTGATGGAACAATCCTGCAACACAGCTTGGGTTGAGTTTGCTTATTTACGTGTATGCCGTGGCTCATTGTCTTCTAAGCTTCAGGTCACGGACTGCTGCCCTGACAGTCTCCTGTTCTTTATCCAATTTTGAATTGATTGCGAGGTGTCTATGCTCTGAGCATGCTCCCTCAGCCATCACAGCTGGGATGAGATTTTGGTGCAGTGCAGTGCTCTTTTCCTTCCAAACACAGGCCTTAACTTTTTTTTTTTTTCCCTCCGCAGAACCTTATCCAGGAAGTGTTGATGAACAGCCAGGTGTTTTTCTGCAAATGTCATGCAATTTTTTGTCATGTTGCAACGTTTCCTTCTTAATGTCTGCCCAGATTTTATTAGCACTTTTCTTTTAGTAGGCACACAAAATAAAACGTGAACACGTTCCAGAGATTTCTGCAGGTGCTTTGGTAATATTTTTACCTCTTTGAGGACATTGTACTCTTTGTGTAATTTCTGCAGGGAAACCACTGCTTCTGAGTGTTTTCTGCTCATTTGATTTTGTTCATCTTTGCAATGTTTTCAGTGAAAATGACGGTGATCAGGTATGGTTCATACCGAGCACTCTTTCTAGAGAAGAGCAGACTTTATCGGTACATATAAAAAGGATTGAGGGGGCTCCCCTATAGCCTGCACGTCCAATCCAGTCTCATTAATTTGTGGAGCAGACTCCAAGTAGCTTTTGTTGTTGTTAGCACAAAGATTCACACAGTTTTTTTCTTTCTTTTTTTTTCACACTGGCTGTGAATCATGAATGTGCCGTTAGCTTGGCCAGATCGTCTGGATGAAGATCAGACCACATTTTGTGCATAATCAGTTCAGGAAACCTTGTAATTCCAAAATGTTTGCAAGTTTCTTTGGGGGGGGTTTTGTTTGTTTTTTTTTAGCACCTGTGTGCTTGAAGAATTTTTGTGTTCACTTTTTAAAAAAAATCTATAAAATATATTTTTCCTATCCAGTCTCAGAACATATTTTAATATGTATCACTTTAAATTTTTTAAAGTTTCTCTGGAAATAGTTGAGACCCCAGAATCTTGTTTTTCCCGGCCTGGGGCGCGGCTCACTGCAGCACTGCAGCGCTACTGGATATGGGCGCACCGTGGCCTCCCTCTCTCTGTTTGCTAACCAAGAATTGTGATTGTGGCTCGTAGACGTTCTGTAGACATAATTTCCTGAATAAAGTTAGATTCTAATAACACCTCAGTAACCAAACGGCAGCGAGGCAGGCATTTCAACCAACTTTCTGTGTTTGTCCGAACAACAATTAGAACTTTTCTTGTTTACTCTCCAAAAACCTTGATAGCACAGTAGAGGTTAGCAGATGGCAAAACATTCCGTGCTACCTGTATGATTGCATAATCCTCTTTTACAGTATAGTGTCAAGCCTCTACCCAAGCATAAACAAGACTGTTGTTGTGTGAGAAAGGGTTTCTGGGAGCCACATGGAAACTGTTGATACTGGGCAGACACTGAGCTGCTTCACTGAGCACATTCTGATTCTCACAGAGCTGCAAAGAAGAAGAAAAAAAAATCCCCCAAATCAGACAGATCACCAGAGGGAGAAAGAGGGAAATACGGGGAAGAATGCAACAGCAAAAAAATCAGGGACAAACTTCTGAAGCTTTGACTTTGATATGTGATACGGTCCCTTTAAATTCTCGGATTTATGAGGGTGAGCTAAAGCTCCAGATTGCAGGAATCTTGAAAAGGCAACCAGCTCGTTCCTTCTCTAATCTCCAATCAACATGCAAATGTTAAAATGTCCACTGACACCACAGACAATGTCTTTCCTTTATGTTAATCCTAGGGCACCCATCAGAATATCTTTAAACGGGGGTGCTTTGTTCTAATTTGTTTTCTTGCTCTGAACTGGATGTGAATATTGCTAACGCTCTCATGTCAGGTAAATATTAACCTACAGTAAATGGCTACTTTACCATGAGGACTGCAGACAGCTGCTTAAAAAAATAAATCCCTAAAAACTGTTTTATGTTCCCCTGCCTACTGCCAAGACAAAATTTGGCACAAAATATTTTGTGAACTTCAGGTGCTGCTGGAAGAATATTTTATCTTATTTTCATAGCGCTAGTAAACAAGCACATTTTTACTGAAACATTATTTTTTCCTTTAATGAAGTTTTGAGCGGAGAAAGGCTTTTTGTTTCTTTCTTTTTCCAGTCTTAAAGCCAAGATCACCACCTGCTAGTTACAGCTTCATACTGATTGTGCAAAAGTGAAAATTTTGACATTTCTTATTTTATCAGAAGTTCAAACTGTATTTGAACCACAGTGCAAGCGACATCAAATGACTCCGCTTACTGTAAGTTATAAATCGACTGAAGATTTTCAAAAATGACAAATTTTAGCAAGAATTGTATTAATTCTTGGTAACACCCTCTAATACAGTAAACAGTGAACACTGATAGATTTATTAACTGTTACAAATGAAATGCTAATCAATCATTTTTCATGACTGGTTAATAGCAGTCCATTGCGCTGTAAGTGTTGCTGAGAATACTTAGAGAAAGTGCACATGTGTGGTGTAGTGTGCGTGTGTGTGTGTG